>JAQMYJ010000012.1:3579639-3596353 GCA_030014305.1 Clarias laeviceps | reverse complement strand
TCCTTTTATACTTCCTGGTTCGCGACCGCATTACTTCCGGGTCCTAGTGCCGGTCGCCGATTGAGTGTGCGTGACATTATTAAAGACAGAGAGACATTTATTAAAGACAGGGATGTTTATTGAAAACAGAGACGTTTATTAAAGACACAGAGACTTTTATTAAAGACAGAGGGATGTTTATTAAAAACAGAGACATTTATTAAAGACAAAGATATATTTATTAAAGACACAGAGATGCTTATTAAATGAGTGAAAACATTTATTAAAGACAAAGATACGTTCATTAAAGACAGAGACATTTTTAAAGACAATGAGAGACATTTATTAAAACACAGAGATGTTTATTAAATGAGTAGAGACATTTATCAAAGACAGAGATGTTTATTAAATGTTTATTAAAGACAGACAGATGTGTTTAAAAGAGTGGATACATTTATTAAAGACTGACATTTATTAAAGACAAAGATTTGTTCATTAAAGGAAAGGAGACATTTATTAAAGGAGCAGAAATTGTAATCTGTTCATTTATTTATTTGCTAATGTATGTATTTATTTATTTCAACATTCACTACTGAAAACATTACTTGACTGTAACCCTGTTCCCTGAAAAAGCGGGAACGAGATGCTGCGTGAAAACGCTATTGGGAACGCTCTTTGCGTGACCGGTTGTTGAAGCATGTGTGTCAAACACACCAAAAATTTGGCATATATAACCTCGGTCAGGTGACGTCATTTGATTAGGCACACCTGGAGGTTATAAATAGGCATGAACCAGAACATCCTCAGGTCAATTTTTCTCTGAAAGGACGTACAGTCACACGTACAGTGCGCCATTGGAGTGCAGCATCTCATTCCTGCTTTTTCAGGGAACAGGGTTACAGTCAAGTAACCCGAGACGTTCCCTTTCAAAAGCTACACTCGATGCGGCCTATAAACGCTATTGGGAACAAGAATACCAATGCCGCCGCACTGAAAAGTGTCTGGACCCCCAGGGTTGTGTAGTGTGTGTGCGCACAATTACCAAAGAGGGCTAGATCTGACTGAGGACCCATGACCCCGGAGCAGCATGGACATCCAAACTATAAAATCTGACAAATCTGTGCGGTGAAGTGTGACCATGCACCTCGTAGGCTAGGGCAATAGCATCCTTCACCCAATGTGACATTGTTTGTCTAGTGGCAGCCGTCGGCCCCGCCACCCCCGCACCATTCCCCCCCCTTAAGTGTCAGAAACTTAACAGGCGCTGACTCTAGAGGTTCGAAAGGGGTATCAACCAAACCTTCGAGCACAATAGCTAAGTCCCATGAAGGGACTGTCGTTCTAGTGGGCGCCCTCAACCGTTTAGCTCCACGAATAAAGTGGGCAACTAAAGGGTGCTTTCCCACAGAAACCCCATCAATCAGAACATGGCAAGCTGAAATGGCGGCCACCTACATCTCTAAGAGTGCTAGGACATATGCCGGAGGACATTTTCTCCTGCAGAAACTCCAGCACTGAAACAATCTGGCAGTGGACTGGGTCTACATGGTTGGCCATACATCAATTTTCATAACCATTTCACCTGAGGGCATAAGTTCTTCTAGTAGAGGGAGCCCTAGCACAAAGAATGGTTTCTATTACATTGGCTGGAAGACCAGCAGCTCTTAGTTGGCCCCCCTCAGGGGCCGGAAGTGAAGGTTCCAGAGCTCGGGCCTGGGATGAGCCGTCGAGGAGAGATATTAGATCTGAGAACCACACTCTGGTCGGCCAACGGGGCATTATCAAAAAGAGGTGAAACCCCTGTTGACAGCCCTTTGCTAGGACTCCGGGGAACAGAGTTATCGGAGGTAATGCATAAAGACACAGTCTGGGCCACGTATGGGCCATAGCGTCCAGACCCAGGGGAGCTGGAGGAGTCAGAGAGTAGTAAAGGGGACATTGTGTCATATCCTGCGAAACAAAGAGGTCCACCTCTGCTACATAAAATCTCTCCCAGATTTGACTGACCACTTCGGGGTGGCGTTTCCATTCCCTATGTGTCAAGTCTGCTCCCATATTCATATGCCCAGGAATGTAAATTGCCATGAGGGACAGGAACTTGTTCAAGCAGCGTGAATTCAATCCGCCCTGTCGATTTATGTAAGAGACTACCGTAGTGTTGTCCACCCGCACTAGGACATGGTAGCCTCTCAACTGCTGGAGGAAGTATTTCAGGGCCTGAAAGAAAGCCATCATTTCGAGGCAATTGATGTGCCATGCGAGAAGATGACCTCTAATTCAAAATACGGATGCCCTGGAGTTGTATAGGAACCAGAGCTACATCCATGCATTTTGTATATGTGCAGGGTGACAAGGCAAGGCCAAATGGAAGGACCCGATACTGGTAAGCTTCACCCCCGAAAGCGAACCTCAAGAACCTCCTGTGTTGTGTCAATATTTCTATATGAAAATTTGTCCTTCAGATTGATTGTCACAAACCAATCTTCTGGTTGGATTTGAGAAACAATCATCTTGACTGTCAACATTTTGAACTTGTATTTTCTGAGATAGCGGTTCAACCCGCCAAGATCTAGAATTGGACGCAACCCCCCATTTTTCTTGGGAACCAAGAAATACCGGCTGTAGTAGCCTGACTGTCTGTCTGGCAGGGGAACATGTTCTATGGCCCCTTTTCCCAGCAAAGTCTGCAATTCTTGTGTCAACAAATGCGCTCGTTCCAGTTTCACGGAAGTGGAGACCACGCCGTTGAAACGCAGAGGACGAGGTGCAAACTGAATTCTACAGCCTCTCTACGGTCCTTTGAACCCAAGGAGATATACTTGGCAGTAGCTTATCCGCTGCCAATTCCTTTGAAAGGGGCACAAGTTTTGATACTTCGGCTAGATTGGTGTGCGGGGGGCGGGAGGGATTGTGTTAGATGTTTGGCATCCTGAAACATGGCGGGAGGCGACCGAACACCTATTCTGCGAGACCACTGTTCCCCGAAACACCAGTGCTGGCGGAGATTGGGCAATGGCCTCCTGAGGGTACCAGGAAGGAGTTCTTATTCTCTGTTGGAATACTACACGCCCCTCCCTGGGGGGAGACACCCCCACGGTCCTGGGCGCACCAGCCTCAGGACTTCTTTTTGGAGGAGATGATGCTCCTCAGGTCCGGTCTCCTTGAGGCAGACTGTGAAGCGCGGTGAGTCGCACCCCAGTCCCTACGAGGGGGTGCTCGACTTGCCACACTCTCTTTTTGTGCGTCATGCCTCAAAGCAGCCGGACCTGGTTGAGAGAATCTGGCGAGAGAAAATGGCGAACCCGTCTCACACGCTTCCGCCAGATCGACACGCGATCCCCAGGAGCGAGCCGCGGCTCGCGATTTCCCTTTATAAAACTGCGAGCCAGGCGCGAAGCATTCTGATTGAGAGGAGATCACAATGCTCGCATTCTCCCTCGAGTCCGAGGATAGCGTGCTCTTCCCCCAAACACTCAACGCAGAAAGCATGTCAATCATCATTATCAAGAAGTCCCCGCATGGAGGTAAACATCTTTTTACTAGTGCCATTTTTACTTTCGCTTTCTGCTTCTTTTTTTTTCAAAGTAAAGACACACATGCACACACAATGTGGTCCTTGAAGACAAAAAGATCTGAGGATGTTTCCGGTTCATGCCTATTTTTAACCTCCAGGTGCGCCTAATCAAATGAAGTCACCTGACCGAGGTTATATATGCCAAATTTTTGGCGTGTTTCATGCTACAACAACCGGTCGCCCAATAGCGTTTTCACGCATCGAGTGTAGCTTTTGAAAGAGAACTAATTTTTATAAAACTTTTTCTCATATCACTTATGTACACGCATCCATTAAATGTTATCCATTTTTTAAATAAATCTTTCAAACCTTTACACACATTGTCCAATACACAACATGCTCGTGTCATGAGGCTGAAAAATAGCTCTCCTGAGATGCCCTGGCTTTTATTTATTTCAGCGTTTTTCCCCTCACATGTCTGCGTTTTTGAAGCCCCATTAGCTTAGATACCCATGTCTGTATGTGTGTGTGTGTATGTGTGTGTGTGTGAGGCTCGTTCAAGGACGCCCGGCTCCTGAGGTGTGTAAGCGGTCGAGGATACGAGCCAAGCGGGCCGTGAAATCACCTCTCTCTGGATTGGAAGGCGTGGACACGGGTTTTTAATGATGAGCTCGTATCTTTTATATGACAAACACACCGGATGACTCTGTTCGCTTTAACGCACAGTTAGGCGGAGGAGGCTGTAATGAGATTAATACGACATGCCTGGTGAGCAGCAGCATGGCAACACCCCTGCACCACACACACACACACACACACACAGTTTATTGGCTCCTGGTTGACAGCATGCACTCTGCTTGCCAAACATTGCAAAATGAAATGATGAATTCACAATCAACAACAAGCACAAAATGAACAAAACAACCTGTCATTCTGTTTCTTATTTAAGGGGGGTGGGATTTAAGTGTGAACATTTATACCAGCTGACACCACGAACCAATCAGAATTAGTGATTAATCATGCACTTTTTGACACGCACACACACGCTTACAGCGCCCCAACCCTCCACACCGCCACCGCTTTGACTACAGCATTATATACAGTATATATAATCTCCGACTCTCTTGATGGCTTCAGAACAGTTCACAGTGTGATAATGATTCAGAAAACAAGCATGAAGTTATAGAGAGTATTTCAGATGGAGTTCCTCTGAGGTGATAGCCAGGCCTAGTTACACTCTTAGCAATTCCCACAATATATCACGGTTAACCATGTTTGAAAATCTAAAGGACTGAAAAACCTAATTGTAGTGTGTTTGGCTGGGCGGCTGTGTTTTTCTTCCCAGGGAGCCCTTATGTCTGTGTTTCCTTCTGTCTTTAGCGTTTAGTTATGCTGTCATAGTTAGTCTTGCTGAGGTCCCTGCTTGCACTTTGAACAAAATATAAACTGACCTTATGACAATAAGCATACCTAATGAACTGTGTTCCTCTCTACTCTTCACTCTCTAGAGTTATCAGTGATCCTGATCCATTCTCATCATGAAGTTCTCATCACATGGAGGTCAATCTGTGCTGCTGAGGATGGACCCATATCGTCTGCTCAAACCTACATACGACTACTGAGGACAGTTTACCTTTAAAAGCATGGGGATGGCATTGGATATACAGTAACTGTTTTTCTATGATGACTTAAGGCCTATGTGATATGTGATATGATACAGTTACTATGAGTAATGAACTGTATTATATTGCAGTAAGCATGAGTAATGGGGTCAGAGGTTGCTCAGTGGTTAAGGCGTTGAACTACGGTTCAGAAGGTCACAGGTTCAAATCCCACGACCACCAAGTTGTCCTGGCCCTTGAGCAAGGCCCTTAACCCTTAACTACTCAGACGTATAATTAGATAAAAATGTAAGCCACTCTGGATAAGAGCGTCTGCCAAATGCCTAGATGGACCAGTTATAGACATCATAGAGCAAACTAGACATCATGTTAAACCTTTAGTGAATTTCACTAGTTAAGAACTAGTCAAACATTATTATAGGAAGGAACTATCATTCTGTAGGAAGGAAGTGATTCATTAATCTGGTATCAGCCAAATGAGGACAGGCTCCATTTTAAGTCTGGTTCCTCTTAAAGTTTCTTGCCAGTGCCATCTTAAGAAGGCTTTCCTTGACACTTTGACTCTGATTTTCTAAATAGGTATAAACTTATTAGGCATCAATTTGCTTACATACTGTATGCTTACATGCTTGGGATTTATATATTTCTGTAAAGCTGCTTTGTGACAATATCTGTTGTCTTAAAGAACTTGACCAAATCCCTTTGAAAAAAAAAAAAGAGCCATGTGATAAAGTTCTGTTTCTCTCCTTCAGACAGGTTTTTAAAATTTTATCAAATACACTAACACACTGCTGTAAAGATCTTTAGACACCATAATTCACATAGATTACTCATTCTGCATCCAAGCATGTCTGATTTTTGCAGGACCTGAGACATCTGATTGACAGGGTGAACTATGGCTAGCTTTTTAAGGCCCTGATAGCTTTCGGAAGAGGTAGATGGTTTATCTCGTGGATCAGACTGCTTTACACCAATGTGCAGAGCATGCTGAAGATAAACAGAACACTAACCCAAACCTCCACAGTTTTCAGCAGGGTTCAACAAAGCTGCAATCCATCTGTCCTGTCGTTTGCCATCTTAATCGAGGCCTTGTGAGAGAAAACCTGCAAGACCTTTCAGTACTTAATCCTGATCTGATATGGAAGCCAGGGTAGTTCAGTGGTTAATTCCTATAATTGGACTACTAATCGGAAGATCCCAAGCTTCTATTGTTTAAGGGGCCCTTAACCCTCAACTGCTCATACTGTATGTGTAATAGAAGAAATTAAGTCACTCTGGATAAGTGTCTGATAAACGCCTTAAATATAAATGTAATCTGACTTCGGGAAAAATAGTGGCATATGCTGATGATGTCACTATAATAACCAGATCTGAAGACGACCTAAAGCACCATCATATCTTCCAGAAAGCAATATGCTTTCCATCATATCTTCCAGAAAGCATATTGTGCACGCATAAAGTGGAACAAGACTAACACTCTAAGGTTGATGGTAAAATGACCTTCCACAAGCATGCATGTGAACATATTATTTGTCTTCTGTGGCATAGACAGATCCATGGAAAAAAAAAAAAAACTGAAAAAAAAAAACACAGATGGAAATGGCACATAAAGTGAAGTAAAAAGAAGTAAAAATACAAGGGCAGAGATCTGCTAAAGTCATAAATAAATAAGATTGTATTCCTGAGCTCAGGGATGCACTGGTGCATCGCACCTCCAGGGCCTGCATTGAGTTTGGTGGGTTTCCTTCAGTCCAAAATAATGCAGATAAGGCTAAACGGCGTTCATAAATTGCCCATTGTGTGTGTGTGTGTGTGTGTGTGTGTGTGTGTGTACCCTGTGATGAACCATCAGCCTGTCCAGCATGTACCCCACCTAATGTCCAAAGTCTTCAGAGATAGTCTCTAAGCTTCCTGTGACCCTGCACAGCATAAGCAGTATAAAAATGAATGCTGAATGACAAACTTTTTAGGAAGCCGGTGGTTACAGTAGCTCAGCTCAGACTGAACCATTATGGTCTGGATGAACTATTGATAAAAACTGAGTCTGGAAGTGAGTTTAATGCTTTTGTTACAAAGTACAGAGAGTGAGTACAGAAATGATTGTGGGGAAGGTAAAGAAGAAGCTGAAACCTTTAATTCTCTAATATCCTTCCTGACTTGGTGCATTAACAGCTGTATAACCAGAGGTCCAGCTCAGTTCCTCTAATACTCTAAAGGCTCTTCAATGTTCCTGTTTTAACAGCAAAAGACCAATTGTACGGTATATCTCACGCATAACAAACAGCATCATGAATCAAAACGAATGGACAGAATCCACCTCAGTAGGGTCTTCTACATGCATGAGTGCTTTTCGTCTGCAGTTCCAACAACAACACCTCTTTGGACTCACTGTTAAACACACTATAGCAATATCTGATCAGAGAGAGATGCTAAATCAACACTGCAAGAATGTAATCATGGATCTGACCAAAATACTTAGTAGTTCTGCATAATAAATGGCAATGTGACATTGCTTGTTTTTTTTTTTTTTCATCTAATGAACAAATTGTCTTTTATCCAACTTTATTCATCCAACAACATTTCCTAATAAAGAGTAAATAAAGCTGAAATTTTACCTTAGTCTGTTTCTCTCGGCCTCTTTTTCTCCTCCCTCTTAGAAAAATCTTAAATACAGTATCGTCTATGTTAAAGTGATTTTCACTAAAGGCTCTTTATAAATGTGTGTGTGTTTGTGTTGGGTAGGTGACAATAAAACCTTCAGGAGGATCCTTTTAGGCGTGATAGAAGTTAACCTGCTCACAAAGCACTGGATCACATGGACTGCAAGGTATGCGTGCATACACACACACACACACACACACACACACACATGTATTGATTGGATAATTACTGCAGTGATTAATATGTTTCAGCTGCAACAACTCCAAGTGAAACACTGAGGATTTTTTAAACAACCATGTCAGAAGATGTATCTCATAAATGTTAAGTTACTGTGTTTACGGTTGCAGTGAAAACACTGTAAGGCCTTCAGATCTTCTTGCTGTTTTAATTATTTTATTATTAAGAAACGCTGCTATTCCTAGAAAACCTTTTCCGATGCACAGTAATGTCCGCGTCTTTAGTGCAGAAGAGGATTAAGGCCACCATAAAAAAAAATATATATATATTTGAGTTCAGATTCTTTTTTTTTCTCTCAGAACTCTGAATTTAGTCATAGAAGGTTTTATTTGAGATAAAGTCAGAATTTTGAAGAGCAAAAATCTGTCATGCTTATGGACAGTGTTTCTAGAAGTTAAGACTTTAAACATAAATCAGAACAGTCTGACAAAGCAAGAGGGTCTGAGAAGCAGTGACACAAACTTCCAAATTAGTAAACTTCAAATAAGTCCCAGAAACACTGAATATTGTGTCCTTAAGGGCACAGAGCGCCCTCTAGGGGTCACTCCTGGCAGAGTCCAAATTCTGAATTAAACATCAGAATTCTGAGCAAAATGTCAGAATGCTGAGAATTATGTCAGAATTCTGAATTCAAAGTTAAAAAAAAGTAAAGAATTCTGAGGAAAAAAGTCAGAATCTTGAGATTAATGTCAGAATTCTGAGGGAAAAAGGCAGAACTCAAACAAATTGTTCATAGTGGCCTTAATCTGCTTCTATTAAGTTAAGGTAAGCCTTTATTTGTCACATATACATTACAGCACAGTAATCTATATCCCAGCGTAACTGGGGTCAGAGTGCAGGGTCATCCATGATACAGCGCCACTGGAGCAGACAGGGTTAAGGGCCTTGCTCAAGGTCCCAACAGTGGTAACCTGGTGGAGCTGGGGATCGAACCGCCGATCTTCCGATCAGTAACTCAGTGCCCTATAGCCCTCTGAGCCACCACTGCCCCTAATTCTATTCTTTAGTACCCAGGGGAATAAGAAAAAAAAAAAAAACAATTAACCAATTTTTTTCCTTTACTGTTGCCATGTGGTCACTGAACACTTTTGTCTGAGACTGTAACGTCAGTCTTCTGTGATGTAACTGAATGTAGACAGGAATTTACATTAAATTGCCAGTTAAATAGTCAACCGAATTGTGCATCATCATTAGTGGGAGCATTATTTCACTAAATTGGTGCATACTGTAACTGTAACCCTAGAAACTGCCATTTTATTTAGCATAAAAAAGAAAGTTGTTTAGTGTTGTAGTAGATTTATCACAATGTTACATTCACAACAAGTACATTTTGTTGTTGTTTTTGGGCTGTGGTTAAGGTGAAACTTTTCTTTACTATCTTGTTAGTAGCGGATGGCTGAACAATTAAAATCTGTGGATCTTATTTTTTTTTCTTTTTGAATTGGTACATTTTGGAGACTGTTGTGGGTGATATTTTATAACGATGAACAGTTTCTAAAATAAAATGACATTCTGTTAAATGTATTAAAGCCAAGGATCTGCAGCATGATCATGTCAATGCCATCTATATTGAGAAGAAAATAAGGTACCACATCGGTGAGCTCATTATATTTACCTAATAATTATTATTATTTATATTATTATATTTTAATAATATTGACTGATATTTATAATTTGTTGGTCATTTGATAAAAACCATCGTGTTACTTTTTTTTTCTTTTTGCGTTTATTTGGAATTGTTTTAGTTCAGTAGGTCATGTTTTAAGTGTACTTTGAATGCATGATTTTTGTTGTTCATCTATTCTTTGGACAATAATCAGAGCTATATAGTGCTATTTGTTATTACCGGTGTACCCCTATATGGGGCGCAATTGTGCCCAATTGTACATGGTCATCTCAGGAGTCATAACACCTACAGTGTTTGAGGTTGCTATTAACTTTGAAGCTGTTATGAAAAATAAATACATGTCTTGCTTTATATTACTTATAACACTAGCTAGCAAATACAGCTGCTTGGTAACTAGGCTGAGAGCCTCTTAGGAGGTTTTAAGGTAATATTTCCTTGCATGTTACTTAATGCAGGTCATTAACCTTGTGAATCAATCAACACCTTGACAGCTTAGACTATTTGATTTGTTTTTAAAGTTCCTTTGTATGAGAAATGTCTGACTAATTACAAAAACGTATAGGCTATGAATTTCATCCACAGAATGAATGCTGCAGCATTACACCTACAAATATAATACCAGTTTGGAAATAATCTATATTTAAGAGCCTAACTATATTGCAAGACCTTTAATAACAGACATTTTATAGTCAAAGTACAATAGTGGTTTGATGCACACTTTTTGCCTTGTTTTGAGAAAGTTCACAGTTTTGAAGCTCATTTAAGGCCCAAGTGAGAAAGGCATGGTTTAATAATGGTTTCAGAAATTATTGGCCTGCATCAAATAAAGAAAACAACTAAGGAAACTGAACTGTCTGGAATTGTGGAAAGAACTGACCAACACATTGGAATGTTAGTGCAGAAAAAAAAAAAAAAATCATGAATGAGCATGATGGGAGATTAGTTAAAGGTTTGGTGAAGTTGCCTTGATCAGTAGAAATCATAACATTTTCATGCACACATTTTGATGAGAACTCAAACTGAAACTAAATTGTTGTGTGTGCATACGAACACCACTTGTTAGTGAGAAAAAAACAACTTCTGTTTGCTAGAGAACATAAAGATTGGACTTTGGAGCGATGGAAAAGGTCATGTGGTCTGATGAGTCCAGAGTGATGGGCGTGTCAGGGTAAGAAGGGTATGAAGCGATGCACCCATCATGCATAGTGTCCACTGTACAAGCCTTATGATCTGGGGTTGTTTCAGTTCCTCAGGTCTAGACTCAGACAATAAGATGAAGTCAGCTGACCAACTGAATATAGTGAACGTTCAGGGTGTTTTTATTCCCTGAGAGCAAAGTCATATTCCATTACTCAAATTGTGAAAGCATGAGGAATCATTTTAATACATGAAATAGACACCACAGTGTCCTGACCTTAACACCATTGGAAGTCTTTCAGTACAAGATCTGAAGAAATGAAGAAATGATTGTCTGAAAAAATTACTTCAACTCTGAACGAAAATGTATGTTTGAATGCAATAATTATAAAGAAATTCTTCTAAACCCAAAAACTCTAAAAACTATTTTACCAAGTCATCTCTCTCTCTCTCTCTCTCTCTCTCTCTTTCTCTCTTCACTACTTATAGCTGCTTGCTATCAAGCACAGACTTAACCAAATAAAAGTGTCCTGCTTTCTCTTCTCCACCTCTCTTTAAATTTAATAGCATCCTCGGGGAAAGAGATATATATTTACATAATGGCTGTTATGTCCCAGAGCCTAAGGTAAAAAAAAAAAAAAAAAAAGGAAGTTAAATCTCTCTCTGTCCCACTATCTTCAAAAATATTTTTTAACTTAGAGATGATAATGATGATATGAGATTAAATGATATCATGTAAACTCAGGAATGAAAACAGAAAGAGGAAAACAAATTTCGCTCTCGGGCAGAATAACACAATAACACATTAACAGAATATTAACAAAGACATGAATATGAATACATTTACATTTTACATTTAGGCAGTTGGCAGACGCTCTTATTTGGAGTGACTTACAGAAGAATAAACTGTCTGATGGATGGTTCTGTTTTGCCTCGGATACAGAAGCAAAGCTTACACTAATAGACCTCATTCACAGTGATGTGTACACTGGACACTTCATTAATATTAAACAGAGATGTTGAAGCCTTCTCTTTGCTTTGAGAAGTTTACTGTAAAGAGACTGTATTTGTTTACAGCATGGTCAGCATTGTGTGGATTTCAAACTTTCCCAAACTTTTTCCTAGAGCATGCTGAATTGTCATGAGCTAAAATTCTTAATGGTTCTTGGCTCATGCCTTAAATTACCTACAGTACAAATTGACCTGCAGAATGTTAAGATAACTCAAGAATCTCCTAGGGCTCTGCTACTAACCACGCCAAGTTCATGCTGAACTGTCAAGTACTGTCTAAGAACTGTCATGATTTACCTCCCAACTGTTTTGAAGTACCTACAATACCAGGTGATTTGCTTTGAATTGTCAAAACGTGTCAAGACCTGCTATGATTTCTCACTGTTAACAGCCACCTGGATACCTGTTATAGGTACATGTGACTAGAGAAGCTCTTCTGTAATAAACCTCAACATACCCAGTGTAGTGTGTATTACAGCATAGTATTTAGTAATTTTGTGCAGATGGTCGTCTTTTTAGCCATTTTAGCCTTTTTTAAATTTTTTGTGTTGATTTTTAGACTCTTTGATCTATTGTGAAAAGGCAGTAACAATCTACAATATACAATCAGGCAAAATTACATACGAGAGAGTGCTGCGATGCGGCCATAGACACGGAAGCACGGCCCGAGCACTTAAGGTAGCACAGCTGTGCTGATATCCAGCACAACAGCACAATCTCAAGTGTGATATTGCTTTTATACCACAGTTCCACAAACACCATTTATTATTTAAAGATTGTGATTCTTTTGGTTTATTTATGCTCCGCGAACACACATCCTTCTGTGCCTGTGACTGATTTAATGTAATTAACAGGGGTGAAAGTAGTACTTACCAGTACCATGCAGCCAGGAGTAGAAGGTGGTGGACAGTTCATATATAAGGCAGCAGATATATGTTCTTACCAGAGGAGATATACATTTACTCTCCATTAATAATTCATTGGCAAGGCCTGGGCATTTCTATTCCCTATATATATGCTGGTTTAACTCACTAATTTGAGCCAGGCTTTTGTCATCAAGTCCTGTGGCTAGTCAATTCATAAAAGGGTCGAACTCATACTGGCCTAATGCTTCCTGGAACGGCTGGAGACAAAGTGGTACAAGTAAGTATATTTTACGACAAAATAGCAAACATTTATAATAGCTTTGTTTGAACAATTTAAGTATCCATATCATTACTGTCACTGCTATGAGAAAACGGCATAGTAGTTGACCATGTAATTGTATGCATTATAAATCAACTAAGAATTTTCATTTTCTGTACATATCCACTAAAAAGCTAGAATAGGGGGAAAAAAAAAATAAATAACCTAACTGCTATTTATCATCACTAATTGCAGGTTCAGTCTCAACAATGTTAGCTTGTCGCAGCAGGAAGCGAAGACAATTTATAAAAGTATGATACACATTAAAATAAAGTCCAGGCAGAGGTTCTGGAGATGGAGTCATCAGATGTTTCTTGCAGGAGTATCCTCTGTCTCCAAGGAGCAGCTCATTAAATACTGAAGAGGTAGGAACATTTTAAGACAACAATTTAATTGCTAAAGCTTACACTCTAATGAGGTGCGCAATCATACGAAGACTTGCTCGATATATCTAAGTTATATTTATACTATATGTGACCCAGAGCATTATGCTTCAATTTTGGTGATCAGACATAGAGTTATTTAAGCTTAACAGGAAACCTGGCTACTAAACCCGCCCCTAAACCTAACCTTATCATTAACCATAACCCTAAACATGATCACTATACCTAGTGTAACCCCTATGCATAACCCAAGCCCCTAAAATAACCTTAAATTTGTCCATAACCACTATCACTAATTCCTAACAATAAATCTAAACCCAAATCTAACGTCTGTCCATAACCACAAGCCTAACTCCTAACCATGACAATAAACATAACCCTGACCCTAATTATAACCCTTAAACCTTACTCTAATCCCTAAACCTTGACCAGGTCTCCTTACGGTTTTTAAAGGGGAACATATTTTTAAAGGGGAACATATTTAGCGAATATATGGACAATGTCCTCAAATGATGGACTACAGTAATTCTACAGTATTCATCATAATTCTAGTAGCTGTATTTCATTTATGTTGTTATGTAATTTTTTCTTTTGTATTTGGACTGATCATTATTTTTTTTTTCTTTTTTAACACTCTGCATGCATTAAATTGCTCCACAGGGATAAATAAAGTTTTTTTTTTTAATTGAATTGAATTTAATTGAAAACACTGAGTAAATTTCCCAGGAGTCCCTCCGTCTTCCTCCTCATTCCTTATATGGTAATATTTCCTATGGATTGCTAGAACTATTTTGTTCTATAGAACACAACACATTTTACTTTGATAAATTATAAGAATAAACGATATAGTGCATTAGATTTGCTTTTTTTTTACAACATCACAGATGAAGGTCTGAAGGTCTGAAGTTCTACAGTAAATCAAACACAGATGCACTTTGCTCAATTCTCACCTCTCGTATCAAAAGATAAGCCTCATTAAAGCCATGACTAATACACTGACCATGAGCTCATTCTCTCTGTTGCTATGGGAACGGCAACGTTAAAGCACATTTTCTGCGTCTGTGTAAGTTTTAACCTGGTCACATGTAGCGTGCATGTCCATGTAGTGGATTTCAGTTTGATGCATACTCCATGCTGCTCACATCTGTGCAGGAGTTGGACTTGCACCTTGTTAACTTGCACAGTCAAGATGTGTGTGTGTGTGTGTGAGAGAGAGAGAGATTAATAGAGTGTTAGTGGGAGTTTGAAGCACTCGAGTGTGTTGGCTGATGACTGGAGCTCCAGGGAAAATGCAGAAATCTGTACAGCTGAGAATCTTCTTCATCTAACTGCACAGGGTCACGAACACTTGAGCAATGATAGCATGACAGAGAAAGAGAGAGAGACTAATATTTTCTCTTCATCATACCAGGAGCACGAATCGTTTCCAATCTAATTCAGCAGATTATAATATTTTATATAGTAATGTCATTTATAGCAGTTAACGCAGTAATGCATATGTTCCTGTAATATGACATGAAACAATGCTATAAAAGTGTCATACGAGAGTGAGCAAGTGAGAGACGGAGACTTGTATTTTTACTTTTTTTACAACTTCTTATTTGAAACGTTCATGTGTTCACTTTTTCGCTCAAGAGTGGAAAGACGCACATAAAAATACAAACCTCATTTTCAAAGTCCGCTCTTACTTTTAAAAGCCTTTCCTCTACATTTCCTCGACCTCATAAAACTGTGGAATGAACGTTTGGAAAAATAAAAGCTCGACACCACTAACAGAGGGCTTAAAACTGCTTTCTAATCGCTTATCCAATCTGCAGCGTTCTCAGCATCATTATGAGTTTCTTGTAAAAAAAAAAAAAAAAAAAAAAAAGCAACATCAGTCCGCTTCTGTTTCATTGAGTTGTACAGCACTGGTCGCTTCCTGTAGGCTCTTGCTCCATTTACGTTAAACGTTATGGCGGTGACTGCACTCATCATTAGATTTAAAAGGACGTACAGGTCACTGCTATTACGAATCCCTTTTATTATCATCAACCTAAAAGGGTTACTTCATACCTTCATTTTATTTTATGGCTACCATCGCCAGTGTTTTAACATCACTTACAGTACAAACTGAACTGTATTTGGGAAGTAATCTTTTGAATTGATCCCCCGATCCCTTTTTGTCTCTTGCAAGAATTTATAAATTAAATATATTATATTATATAAATTATATATCGCTTCTGCCTCGTCAGCCTGTGAGCACCGCGACTTTCTTATGTCTTTAGTCCCGCCATCGCTTTCTTTATTTGCCTCAGACTCATTTTTCTTGGCTTGTCTGTTGCTTTTTGACTTTTTCTTTTTTTTAATAAGAACTGCATCTGTTTCCATCTTAATGTCAGTATTATTATCATTTCCTATGTCATCTCCATTGCTGCCTTCTGTGTCTTCCTCCTGACCGGTTCAGAAGTGGGCAGGTGCGTCTTCACACCTTTTGTTCTTGTTTATCCTTCTGCCACAGCCACACCTGGGACTTCCCTGTCCTTCTACAGGGGGAACGATCGCCTCAGAGGTATCCACGGCTATGGGCTCCATCACAGGGGGGCTGGCTGTCTCATGCTCGGCCATGAAGTGCTCATCAGACCCACCATTCCTAGCAACGGTCGGGCATGGCCCAGTCTTTCCAGCCAGCTTGTCTGTTGCCCTTTTCATATTTATTCGTTTAGGACACATCCTGTTTCACCACAGCTGAAACATTTCCCTCCCGTATCCCTTGTTATAAAGACAGTGTAATGATGTCTCCGTGTGCATGGAGTTTGCATGTTCTCCCCGTGCTTGGTGGGATTCCTCACCGGTTTCCCACAGTCCAAAGACTTGCCGGTTAGGCTAATTGGCGTTTCCAAATTGCCTGAGTGTGTGAGTGAGTGTATGTGTGTTTGCCCTGAGATGGATTGGCACCCTGTCCAGGGTGGACCCCGCCTCGTGCCCTAAGTTTCCTGGGATAGGCTCCAGGCCCCCCGCAACCCTGAATGTTGTAAAGCAATATAGATGATGAGTGATTGAGTAAATGATGTAGATTAAATGAAAGAAATGTGAAGACGTGTTTTACTGTCACAGGCTGAAAAGATACACTTTAAAAATCAGTTGTTCATGTAACAACCTCAGCAGCATCCTCATTTCCCCTCTATTTCAACCACTCAGCATTTAGCATCAGCAGTATAACTAATCAACAGCCTGATCATCTGTCATCATCTGCACCTGTTTTTCACTGGTTCATGCCTTAAGATTTATTATTTTTTTATATATATATACACTACCATTCAAAAGTTTTAGAACACTTTCTAACTCCATGATGGTTCCTGATTTTTATTTCTTTCTA
>JAQMYJ010000012.1:3567841-3579539 GCA_030014305.1 Clarias laeviceps | reverse complement strand
GGCTCCAGACTCCCCACACCCCCCCACCCCCACGACCCTGTATACAGGATAAAGGGAAATAGATAATGCATGAGTGAATGATTCATAGGTCACTATGTTGCTTAACAAAAATAAATAAATAAATAAATAAATAAATAAATTAATTAATTAATTAATTCCTCTAAAACTGCTTAGGTACTGGACTGAAATGAGAGACAAACAAGTAATTCAGGAAACCTGGAGAACTATTACCCAAGACTTCATTAAAAATAGAAGAAAGTCTGGCTCTTTGGAAGCAAAATATGAAGAACTGAGTGGACAGTGGATTAATATATAAAACCTAAATTAAGACTTGTGCTGGATGAAATTTTAAATTATTTCTACAATACATGGTATGCATAAAAAAATGATGATGTAATCAGTAGTGCTGCTTTTGTTTTCAGAATATAGAAAAGATTTAGTACAGTATGGTCGTCTCTCTGTCCCCAGGCCTGTTCAGTAAATAAGTTCAAGCAGGATATTAATGCAGTCGAAAGATTTACTGGGCAGTAGCACAGATGAACTATTTGATCCAGTCATGTGACGTACAGTACAAACAGTTTATAAAAAAAGTTGCAATGTTGCAAAATATAACAATACTGTATAAGATTAAACATTAAACATGAAAAGCTTTGGTAAAGTTTAGTGCACAAGTCTGAGCGTTTAGGTCATAAAGCTCTTGGTGTGGAGTGAGTGTTTAAATCGATGGGTAATGCTTAAGATCAGGTGTGTGTGAGATCAGACCTCTGGGGAGGGAGATGGTGCTTTGGCCATGTCTGAGGTTTGTGTTTGCTGTGAACTCTGGGAATTGCAGTTCTGATCCAAGACAGCCCACCAGACCATTTTAGGTTTCTTGATGTTGGGGTACCATTGTTTGCAGACATTGAACCATTGGTATGTGGTTAAGTGTGTAAGTCAGAACAACGTCGGAATACCAATTACATTTAAGTGTTGTAGCAGCATCAGTCACTGGACTAAAAGCTAAATACTTTTCAAGCTTGAGGAAAAACGAATGCACGGCGAATACAAAATTCAAGCACAGCAAACTACAATTTCAAACAGAGCACTCTACCAGGAAGATCTGAACCATTACAATGGGGTCAGTGGGGCAGTGGTGGCTCAGGTGGTTGAGGTTTTGGGATGATGATCTAAATGTTGGATGGTCAAGCCCCAGGCAAGGCCCGTAACCCATATAAGGGCCCTATAGGTGCAGTATTTTTCAAAGTATTAGCTTTGATTCATCGTCCAGTGACTGATGTTGCTACTCTGATCATCAACAAAGAACCTCAACCACCTGAGCCACCACTGCCCCACTGACCCAACAGTAATGTTTCAGATCTTCCTGGTTGAGTGCTCTGTTGGAGTCGTAGTTTGCCATGTCCGAGTTTTGTATTTGCTATGCATTCTGTGAATTGTGATTGCTTGGCCTCTTTTTGTTGCACGATCTTACAAATGGAAACCTACACACCTAGTAACCATGCTTCTGGTTTTAACAACACATCCGGCGTAAAAAACCTGTGCCAAGTTGTTGTGTGGACCGGATATTCTGCTGTGGTGACCCCTTGCCGGGAGCAGCCGAAAGACCAACAACAACAACAACAACTGACACATGACTGAGGATAATCAGGGTTAAGCGGAAAGTCTCCTGCGGAAGCGGAAGGACTCTGCAGTTTTTGGCAAAAATTGACAAAAATGAAGAAAACACACTGAGCTTATTATCATCAATAGGTAAAGTAAACCCAGAGTTTACTTCTGCTCATGTGATAATTGTGTTTCGGTTTATTTATAGTAGTTAGGGGCGTAGTGTAAAAAAAAGAAAAGAAAATCCGTAATTAGCGCAATATGCTAATGTTGAGATGGTGTTTAATCCGAGCTGCTGTCTGAAAATTGTAAATGAATTTGTGAAAGATTCAGGCAATTTACTTAGAAAGTCTATTTACACACAAAATATGCATAAAGAAATTAATTCTGTTTATTCGCTTTTTACTTTTCCTTTGTTCTCCATCAATGTCTTTCTCTAATAATATTTATCTACGCTTTTATATACTGTAGCTCCAACTTCTCTAACTCTGTTTTCTCTCTCTCTCTCTCCTCATCCTCGCCCGTATGAAGCCTGAATCATTAAAGCAGATGCATTTTTTTTTTTTATCTTTGTATTTTCAAAGCATAGACTGTATAAGTACTGGAGAAACCCTTCATGACGTCATCCATAGGTTTTTGTGAAGAGCGGTTTTGTGGCAGCTCTGGTCATCATCATCTTGGCAGGAGCCGACTCCTCCTAAACCCCAGTTAGGCAATAAATGGGGAAACGGACGGAACAAATGGAGCTTGGCTGTTGGTTGGAACACATCTACTTACTTCAGTTACCACAAGCTAGCAAATGGTATAGTGGCTAATGCTAATGTTACTTTCAATTTCATTGAACTCATCTATACCCGACACTTCTTCCCATGTCAAACCCTACATTTCTTATGGAACTACATCGGTTTCTGTTAGCTGTGATGCAAAGCAGACAGATAGCTGTTTGACACCATCTGTCACTCAAATTGGCCACACCCTTATCCATGCTTCATTTTATGCCTTCAAACTATTTTAAAATTCAGCCCCGTACAGTTGTCATGAATGAAAAATCTGGTTATAGAAATAAAAATAATAATAATTTGCCCGAGGCTGCAAAAGTTTTTGTTTTTTTTTATCTATGTTAATCTGCCCAATCTTATATATTAAATTAAGCTTTTATTTGTCACATATACTGTACAGTATTGCACAGTCAAATTATTTATTTGCATATCTCAGTATACAGTAGCTGGAGTCAGAGCGCAGGGTCAGCCAGGATAAGGCACCCCTGGAGCAAGGGCTTCCTCACGGGCCCAACAGCGCCAACCTGGCTGAGCTGGGGCTCAAACTGCTGACCTTCCGATCAGCAACTCAGAGCCTTTATATGGTAAGGCACCACAATGCCTACAGTATATATCTGTTGGAGATTTACTCACACTTTCCTTAGATTGTAAAATTTTCCAGGCTTTTCTTTAATTGTTCTCCCTCTGTTAATGTATCCATAGGTTCCCCCTAGACCGTGTCAAATCCCTGTTTCGCTTCCTCATTCCTTATATGGCAATATTTCCTTTAGTCCATGTCTTGAAGGACACTCCTGACACTTTCTCTTTCTTTGTTTTCCCCTGAACCTTTTTATTCTCCCCAAAACAAAATGCACATGACAGAAGATAAAATTTTTAATATTCTGTCTATAGTGTTAATGAACCTGAGAGAACCTACAGGGGCCATGTGGGTATGTGTGCATGTCTCTCTCTCTCCTGGCTGGATATCGATAGAGCCGGTCAGCAATCGTATTGAGGCACAGCAGGGACTTTAAGTGATTCTTCCCTCAGATGAACTCAGAAGCTAATTCTTCTTTGTCTTTCGGCTGTTCCTTTTCAGATGTCGCCACAGCGAATCATCTGCCTCCATCTAACCCTGTCCTCTGCATCCTCTTCTCTTACACCAACTAACTTCATGTCCTCCCTCACTGCATCCATAAATCTCCTCTTTGGTCTTCCTCTAGACCTCCTGCCTGGCAGTTCCAACCTCAGCATCCTCTCCTACCGATATATTCACAATCTCTATATAATATTCAGAAGCTAATTAAATATAAATAAATAGACAAAGAAACATGTAATTCCAGACTGCTGAAATGTAATTAGTAGTAAAGAAGGGCAGTAAGAGTGTATTCATTCTGATTATACATCATAATTATACTGATCACTCACACATAAATACAATCAATAACTCATTCTGAACAAATTTATGTAATGTTCCTGTGTTTATGCAGAACTGGGACACAAAATTACAGCTTTTCTTCTTTCTCATTTTCCCCTTGAAATCACATACAAGAAAAACATGTCTTAATTTTTTAGTCCATGTATTTTGTTAGATTTTGTTTTTCTTTTTTACCTTTAGGTGTTTAACTATTTATTTATTATTTAATTTCTTCTGTCTCCGAGATGTTTAATTTCTGGATACACGCAGCGACCGAACACGTGAACGTGTACATATTTCTCTTTCTATTACTTTCTTTCTTTTTCTTTCTCTTTATCTTAACCTTCATTCACTATTTATTTCTCTATTCTTCCTGTTTAATTCTTTTTTAGTTACATCTTGTTTATAAGGTCTTGACTTGACGGTAGTGCCACAAAAGATCAGGGGTGATAATGGCTTTAACTATTGTTCCATAATTTTAATTATTTTAATTATAATATGGTGAAGTTTCCTGTGAGGATTTCATTTATTTATTTATGCATTTATTTTATATTTATAAAAGGGATCCTCAGTGTAAAAAAAAAATATCCTGACACAAAGATCCCATATGTTACTATTTTTGTAAAAAATGAGCTCCCAATATGTTGTGTAAAGGTGAGCAATAGTGAATTGTCATAGCACCATGAGATCCTGGTTCACTCTGTGGTTTTCTACAATGCCACAAAGGAGTGTAGATGATTATTTCCTTCTGTCCATGCTACATTCTGAAGCCCTGTCTTGTGGCTGTCCAAAACACAGCGTGTGCTGCAGGGGTGCTGTCCTTTCAGCACCTCTTTACCTAATGAGTGAGTAATGAAATGCTGTTTGTATGCGCTGGTCATAGGCTAGCAGTTGGGCAATAATCACCTTTGAACAGTTGATATTGAGATGTATATATGCTACTTCTGCTCTGTAAATCCTTCATAATGGCTCTAATCTGAGGTGCTAGTTATTAATTGGTGATTTCTGAAGCTGGTAACTCTAAATTAACTTTTCTGCAGCAGAGGTAAGTTTTGGTCTTGCTTTCCTGGGAGGGTCTTCATGAGAACCAGTTTCATCATGGTGACTGATGGGATTTGCAAATGCACTTGACAATACTGTTCTTTCAAGAACTGTTCCAGAACAGCTCAGCTGACCTTCATGTCTTAAAATAATAACTGACTGTTGTTGTTACTTAATTACCAAATGCTACATGTGTTATTTTATAGTTTTGAAAATAAACCAGTATTGTTCTAGAATGTAGAAAAACATCAGTTAGAAGGTGTATCCAAACTGGTTCTTTTTTTGACAACACAATTTTCATATTTTTGCTCGATAGTCGTGTCCAATTCCTCCCCGTCACTAGGGGGCTCTCCCACATTACGGCTACTACTACCACTCGGTCGAGAGTGGCCGAAGACTATCACGTATTTCCCCTGAACCACGTGACGCCAGCCGACCGCATCTTTTCGAACTGCTCGCTCACGCATCATTGGGGGCGGCATAACACACTCGGAGGACAGCGCTATTCGCTCCTTCCCCTTGCGTGAGCACACAAATGCCCCTAACTGTCTGTAGAGACATGATTAATGTGAGAACACTATGTACCTCTCATCCCTCCCGTCTGAGAAAGCTCAGCCAATCAGCTCTCTCTAGACCTCCAGCTGCCGGAATCAAACTCGCGATCTCTGGATGATAGGGCGAGCACTTTACCACTGCGCCACTCGGAGGCCCCCTTTTTTGCTCAATCTTAATGGGATTCTTGAATCTTGAAGGACACTGAATAGACTGCCAAGCTCAGCAACACCAAAAGGCATGAAAAACCCTGATGCAAGTAAATGATCGCAGAAATATTTCTTTAACCGAAGAAAAACCCTACAAAACATCCAGCCAATGCAAGGACATTCTGAAGGAGGTATAGTACGAGTATTATTGTCAGTGTCAATTATACAAGCAAGAGACAGCTTCAGGGAGTTTACCTCGAACCTCTGTAGCAGAAAGGCCAGATTAGAATTTTAAATAAAAACTGCCCAGCACAAGAAACCCTTGTACCAGAATGACTGGAGGTAAATAATATAGAGAAAAAAAATGAAAAGAATGTCCTTATAGCTACATACCATATCATGGTGGAGGCAGTGTTATGGCATGGGTGTGTATGGCTTTTAATAGAACAAGATCACTGGTGATGTGCCTGCTGATAGAAATAGCAGGTTGGATTCAGAGCTCTACTGTCTGCTATGATTCTGTGAAATGCTGTAAAACTGATAGGACTCATAGTGTTTAACAGTATAGATGGATAACAGCACAAAAGCAACCCAATGCAAAGAAATGGAACGTCTTAACGGGCTGAGTTGACAAAAATTCACACAATGAATGAATGAATTAACAAATAAATAGAAAAGTCATGTCGCAGGAGTGTCTTTTTCTCTTATTTTTATCTCTGTGTCCCTGTCCGTGTTTCTCCTAAACCAGACAGATGGGATATTGAATTGGTGTGAAACAGGATTTAAGTGTGTCTTGTTACCCCTGCTGACCTTCCTCCATAGTATGCTATTGAATTATTTTGGAAAGTGCGCCTCAAAGCAGACGAAAAAAGTCCAGGACCATCACCTATCGTCTGTTTGTGTATGTCATATAACCTTAAAAAATAATCTGGAGGAAAATGACAAGCGACAGCTCAGGGGGGTTTATGGCATTACACCGGTGATGGGTGTTTAGCGTGCTCAGCCTTGACACTGCCGTGCACTCGTCTATTAAATATTGAAGTCTGACATTTTATTGTGGGCTTTATTGAATAAACAGAGTGAGATAAAGGGCCTTTCCTTCAGCAGCCTCAGAGCTGAACTGAATGTTTACTCAGGAGGAGGAGAAACACGACATACCAGATTGCCGTCTCCACACAAAATTACTCCAATCAACAAACATGTGATGTGCTTTTCAATCAGTGGAGGTGCCTGAGAGACTTTAAAACCGCGATCAGATGCGCATTTAGTTTGGGGTGTAAAACTGAAACATTTCTCAGTCATGACTCCTTGAAGTATTTAGGATCATTTGTAAACCTATTGTGATATGGTTTTTGAGATTTGTCCCATTTATCCTAGGAATCTCCACATTGCATCATTTGATTCAGCACATGCTGAATGCACTTCCTGTCCCTCTTTGTTGTTCTTTTTTGCACATTTGCAATGTCAATTGGTCAAGTCACTTACATTTCACAGGTAATAGTGTGCATATTTTTTTTGATTATACACTGTAGGTGGCACAGCTTAGTCAGAGAGGTTTGTGGATGACACTTGCTGGTAGACCCTCACCTTATGGCTCTCAGTCAGGATATTGTTCCTCCAGTGGCCTGAGAATTACAGATAATGCCTTAAAGATTCTGTTTTTGTGTTTTCTCTTCACCTGAGACGAGTGGAACTGCAAGCTGCTGGAACCTCTAAACATCAAATGCAAAACAAGTGTTGATGCACAATCATACCTTACCTGGAACGGTAAAGGCTTTTGGAGATGCAACTCAACTTGCAGGCTAGCAGAGAATGATCCGTATCACAGTCAACACTGTGATGATTATGGTCATGGAGCACACTTGGTGATGGTGAGGTCTAGTTAATGGTCTAGTTAAGGGTACAAGAGTCTCATGACCCTTTGTGTAGCTCCTTGAAATGGAAGTGGGATTGCAGCACAGTTTAAGCAGGTCTTGTTTATTTTCATTAAGTGTATTGATCTCAAAAGGGCCTATATGCAAGTATGCCAGGTATTGTTCTCAGATCTAATCAAGTAAGTAATGAGAGCACATGAAAAGACCTTGAAAAGTGCTTCATGGAGTGCCTTATACGTAGAACAGGTATTTTCTCTAAGGAGATTTGCCATACTGAAGGATGTTGTATCTACATATACACTGATCAGCCATAGCATGACAATGCAAAACTTTATGCTCAGTATTGTGTTGGTTTCCCTTGTTGTGAGGAGGATATAATTTAGATATATTGAATAGAGATCTGGACAATTTGCAGGCTGGATCAACAACCTTAAACTCTTTGCCTGTGGGGTCCCATGCCTGTAGTGCTCTGGGTATTCAGGTGCTTTTCTTTAATGGCCAGCATTTACTTTTTTGTAATTTGTTCTGCATTGGCTTTTCTGTGGGATCAGACTGGATGGGTTTTGTTGACGTGGGCTTGGGTGAGCCTTTGGTGCCCATGATCCTGTCAGCAGTTTACTGGTATATAATAATGATAATCAATGTTGTCATTGTAGTATACTATAAAATGGGATAAAATGTTATGGCTGATCAATGCATGTTGGGATTGGTACGATGTCATACTGTATGTACTGTACAATATGATTATGTCATGGGTTTTGACATTTTATATCCCATTTTATATCCCATCAAGCATTTTATATCCCATAAAATGCTTGACTTATTTCATCCCCAAGGCAAAAAGCTTTTTTATTTACATTGAAGCTCCCGGGTTGGTCTAAGGACCTCTCTTAAGGATCTCTCGGCTTAAATTTGGATCTCAACCTTCCCTGCTGTTCTAGTCTTTTGGAAAGCAGCGATGTTGACCTTCAGTATTGTCATGGCATATGTAAATCAATATCACTCCGAAGCTCACTAGATAGACGGCCTCCCCTATCTGCAGGTGTGCGAAGGGGCGGGGCCGCGGGATTAGGCACGTCTGATGAGCTATTTTCCTTAATCATGGACTTCAAAGAGGGAGCGGAATTCCTCCCTTTGATAGCCGCAAAGAGGACAGCCATGAGCTCACTCCCGGAGATCCCCGGCTCTTTCACTCTCACATGGAGCCGGATTATGGTGACCCTGCCGCCGTAGAGGAAAATGCCGCTAGGGGTCCATGTTACGGCCCCTGTTTCCAGCCAAGAAAATCCGCCCAGCCACTGGATGTCAGAAAGGACTCCCGTCTGAGGCCACGCCCATGGAGAGAGCTGGGAGGGGCCGGTCCGGCCAGAATAGAGTCAGCGTGAGTGAACGGAGGCAGGAGCTACTGTCCACTCTGCTACTCTGCCCACCGCTCACCAGCCTGTGCCCGCATGCCAGCGGGGCACTGCCCACCAGACCTGCACGTGCACATTCATTCCTTCCCTTTCTTTCCGTCCTCCCGCCTTTAACCCTTTCCTTCCCCATTTATCCTAAATAAATGACCCTTTTTTCCGTAAGACCTCACCTCGTGTCCATGCTTTATGGTGCTGCCCGTGCAACAGAGGGTCGAACCCGTTACAGTATGCAGAGCTGGATATCCACGGTGAGTCCAGGACACATGGTGCCGATGTTCCAGATTGTGATAAAAATAGTTGGATTCTTCCTTTGTTTTATTTTGTTTTGCACACCCAAGAAAATTTTTATTTTATTTTAAAAAAAATAATTAAATAAATAAAAATAAGTTAAACAAATAATTTGTGTAAAGTCAGTGGTTATATCCCAATTTGTTAGACTCTTTCAATTCAATCTCCTATTTCACTCCTGTCCCTCTGCCTCAATTCTATCTTTTTCTCTATCTCTTACACTCACTATCAATTCTATCTCTCTCTCTTTTTCTCTCTCTCTCACAATTATCTTTCTGTCCTCTCTTAACCCTATCTCTCTTTCTCCCCTCTCAATTCTATCTATCCTTGTCTCTCACTATCTTTCTGCTCTCTCTCTCTCTCTCTCTCCTTCCACAAGCTGTGTAGGCCAGATGTTCATCTCTCTCCTGGGTGTGAGTGTGTGTGTATGTGTGTGTAAGGAGTTTCTGGGTCACATGATTCCTGCACCTCTTCATGAAACCCCCTTTTTGACTCTCACTTCCCTCTGAAGCAGTCCTGCGCTCCTGTATGCTAATTAGCGGCCGAGCTCTGTGTCTAATTGGCTGTTCCATAAAACATGAGACAGAGGAAGTTAACGAGGCGAAGCTACAATCAGCGAAGGGTTTGCAATATGGAGCTTATTAACAAGCTCAATGATGTACATCACGCACATGTTTGCGTGTCCATGTGTGTGTGTGTGTGTCATATGATTCATATGTAAAAATTACCCTTATCTTTGGAACATTTTTTTCCACATATCATTAAGTGTTTCTCGTGGGCAGCTCACGTGTCCGGGGCCTTATGACATGTTAAAATATAAATTCCCATTTTCATTCTGTAATACTTGCATAATCGCTTGGTAAATCCGCTCATGTCGAGCTTCATTTACTTGCGCCACCTTTCTCATGTCTCAGAAAGCAGAATAAGATCAGTGTTTATTCCTCTCACGCCATCACACAGCACTTCTGCCCTGAAGTGGGTCACGACGAACACCTCTAATGGAGTCTAATCCCTTCAAGATGCTGCACTTAGCTGGCTTGCTAACCTGTGTGTGTGTGTGTGTGAGGGAGGGAGAGAAAGCAGATATGGACACACATATCTATAATTCACATTGTTGTCTGATGATACGGACACGGAGAGTTTCTTTGAATGTGAAAGTCAGAGACGAGGAGGGATTTCTGGATGAAGGAGAAAGAGGAGGAGGAGAGATGTTAAAGAGGAGGCAGCTAACATCGGATCCTGGGGGGGGTTAAATTATTAAAGATGTTTATATGAAAGCAAATTTAATGTTCCATTAAACACACATCAATGTTTTAAGGAAACGGCATTCGCTTTGACTCAAGGGAATATGCAGTGCTCACAGGAAAGAAAGGACTGAAAATTTCCGAGATCACATTATTTTACCTAATGTTAGCTCATATTGTTAACATAGCGAAAGGTTTATTTCGACTCCTATGGGTTTTGTCAACACAAACATATGCACACATCCATAAGCATCCTTTTGCACACAAGCAACCTCACCCACTCATCATCTATACCACTTTATCCTGTATTCAGGGTCGCAGGGGGCATGAAGTCTATCCCAGGAGACTGAGAGCATGAGGCGGGGTACAGCCTGGAAGGAGTGCCAACACACACACACACACACTACGGGCAATTTGGGAACACCGATTCGCATAATCTGCATGTTTTTGGACTGAGGTACCTAGAGAAAAGCCACCAAGCACAAGGAGAACATGCAAACTCCATGCGCAAAGAGACGGGAATCGAACCTGGCTGGGAATAGAACCTTGTCCCTGGAGGCACAAGGCGACAGTGCTACCCACTGATGATTGGTTACAAGAACTCAGTCTCAGCTACACTATGATTGGTTAGATCACATCATTACCCCATCACATTACCCCCACCTGGGGCAAACATGCATATAATTGATATATTTATTAAAACCCGAAGGAAATGATTAGACCAAGTGTTTACCCCGCAAATACAGTATTTACCTACTGAAGTTATTATCAATGCTTTACAACAACACTTTCCTTCCGATTCTGGCCGGATTGAGTCAGACTTTTCCATCTGGGGTTTCAATTGGGCTACTATACCTTTATATAAAAATACTTCAAATTAAAACTCATCACTGATTTCAGGAGGCATGGACAAGGTCAAAGGGATGTCATACTACAAAGGTCTAGAGTGTAATTAAAAGCAGAACTTAAGCTTAGTTTGTAGTGCTAAAAAAATAATGGCATAAGGTGAAGTGTGTCGTGATGACATGAAATGATTAAGAGGCCAAAGGTCCTTAATATCACCTTTCTTCAATTCATTCCTGATTAGCTCTGCTCAACCAGTCAGTCTCACTTAACCACAGAGTTGTTTATTAATGCATACTGTATATTACTTTCTATATTACAGTCTGTATGAGTATCAAAACTAAATCCAGTCACAGATTATTAAGACAATAATTAATTCATCAGGTTGGCATGATCTTTATAAAACCATTCAGAATCAGAATCAGAATCAGAAAGAGTTTAATTGCCAAGTCCGCTTGCACGTACAAGGAATTTGTTTTAGTGACAGAGCTTCCAGAACAAAAAACAAATGACAAGAC
>JAQMYJ010000012.1:3522349-3533860 GCA_030014305.1 Clarias laeviceps | reverse complement strand
TCTGCTTAACTGCTTCCTGAATACAGGTCACATGACAACTCCCTACTTACACTTTTCTTAAAGGGGCCACAACCCAAATATATACAACAGTGACAAAACAGTGATTGTTAACTAGCTAGCGCATAATGTTTAAGATTTACTTTACACGTATTGCATGTTGTAGAGGACAGGACTGCCACTGTTAGAGAAAATTATATAATGTCATTTACTCAACTGCGTTGTGTCAGAATCCTCCATTGTTTGTGTTTTTGACTTCTGCATTTCAGGACGACTTACTGTATGTTGAAACTTGTCCCGGTGTTCTGTCACTCTATCATTTTTTGCTACTTAACAGTCTGTGCATGCAAAGACCGACAAGCTTGGGAACTGCTTCATTCATTTTGATGATTTTCTACTGGAAGCATTATTATCATAGGGATATTTGTTCATCAGAATATACTAGACCTAAATTCCCTGA
Source organism: Clarias laeviceps (assembly GCA_030014305.1). Taxonomy (NCBI): domain Eukaryota; kingdom Metazoa; phylum Chordata; class Actinopteri; order Siluriformes; family Clariidae; genus Clarias; species Clarias laeviceps. The sequence goes on along the minus strand of JAQMYJ010000012.1, from coordinate 3,533,403 downwards.
TTCATACAGGATGTTATAATTAATTATTAAAACATGCTCCACTTGTTAGATGGTAGCATTTTTCTATAAGGTAGCACAAATTGATAAACTCTATTATCCATTTATGCTAGGGTAGCTTTTTTTGACAACACAATTGGCAGAACACCAGATTTCCAGCATTATTCTGATTGTTTTTACTTGCACCATGTTCTATACTAATCAGTTTGTCTATTTAATGTCCATGTTTCAGGTGGTTCTTTGTCTTGTGTATGTCACTGTTTGGTTTACTGTTGTTGTTCTTGTTCTTCTTCTTCCTGTTAATGTCTTTTAACTGGTTGGGTCTTAGCCATTTGCCATATTTTTAGTCCTACAGTAGTTTTTATATTCCAGTTTAAATGACATACAGTATGTGCTGTTTGTAAAGTGTTCAGTGACCATTTTAATAAATCACTTGCATTTGCACTTGTATCCTGCCTCTCTGATCACATTTACTTATCCATTAAAGATGTCCTATCAGCCAGGTTTGCTCCTTGCCATGGCCAGTTTATGAAATGTAATACTTTTATGTTATTTCTCGGCACAAAAGTCTGATAGTATGTTTGTAAACAGATAATAATAATAATAATAATAATAATAATAATAATAATAATAAAGAGACAAACCCATAATAAATTAAATTAATTTTAATTGCATTTTATATAGCATCATTAACAATGGTGATGGTCACGATGCAACTTTACAGAATAAAAAAATATGGAAGTGAGTTTGAAAAAGTATGAAGAAATATGTCTAGTAATCCCTCTAATAAGAAAGACAGCTATCTGGATAAACAGGTACAGAGAGGTCAGACAGATAGACCGGCATTTCCCATAAAAGTCGAACCTGGATCGTCTCTGGGTCCCTCACACCGCTGAACATCATTAAGTGCTTAGTGAAGATGAATAAATAAATGATTATGAATGGAACTGTTTTCGTTAACCTTAAGCTCCGTAAGCTGTGCAAATTATCTTGAATGAACATGTCGTCTGAATGGATAAACATAAAAAACCTGGTCGTCTTGCTATTATGCATATTCAGACACCGAGACACAGAGGCACTAAAAGCTTTTCAAATGGTTTATTTAATAAAAAAAGACCTCACGCTTAGCGATGCATTAAGCAATAAAAAGGTGGAGAGCGTCCCTGAAAACCTGATTATTCGAGCTGCAAATGGTTTCCAGGTTTGTAATAGACGTAATACTTGTAAAAAAAAAAACAACATAATACAAAAGAGATTAGTTTGTTTTTAGATATGTATTTTTACCTCGTCTTTATTTTAGCATTTAGCACCTGTTGATGTGTGTTGAATATTTGAATTAAAGCTTATTTTACCTGCATTTCTGTTCACACTTTCAATCTTCAATGTTATCCATCTGAATCTGTCCCAGATGCGTATTAGCGCCTGATGAGTCTGAATCGTCAAGAGATCAGCCAGTGTAATAAGTGCTGATGTGTTCTGAACAAATCAGATACTTACACAACTGAATCAGTTCAGTTCTGTCAGCTTTAATTATATTGGTTATCAGGCACATACTGTAGGAATGCAGGAAAACACAGAACACAGTCAAAAGCATGGCATGAATGTGTGTGAGAACTCATGGGGAGGAGTGCTAGTGAACGAATGTGTGTGAGGGACAGGCATTCGTTCTGTTATGTCGTCATGCATCATGTTACTACAGTGCTATTAAAGTCCATTATTGTGTAACTCCTCAGGAAAGCAGACAAATGCTGAGAACCATTTCATCGTCTGTTTCTGACTGTGAGAGGTGATTTATGGAAATTGTACTAACAGACAGACAGATAGATAGATAGATAGATAGATAAGAAATTCCTAAACAAAGAGACAAACATTTAAGTGGACAGCGTGATACCTCAATAAAGGTACATAAAGTAATACCCCCACAGTTTGCTGAAACAATATTAAGTAAGGACAAAGGAACCAAATAACCAACTTATTTTATAATATGTGCTAAACTGACCAGCTTCTGACACTATGCATGGCAGAAAGTGCCAGAATGGGCAACTCCTGATGCTGTCCAAGGTGCTAGACCGTCTAATTTCTGACACTATAAATGCACAGTGTTCAAAATCAGAAGACAAGTCTAAGACAATGTAAAGAGGTAGAAAGTGCACACATGACCAGATTCTAACACTGTCCCAAAGATGAAAAGTGAAAAAGTAAATGCAGTAATAGGCAAAAGTTTGGACACACCAGTCCAAAGTTTAGACACATATTTGGATTTATTTTTTATATTCTAGAACAGTATGTTTACTTGTTTTTTCAAAACTTTGAAATAAATCATATGGCATTAGGTAATTCAGTAACAATAAAAGCAACAGTCAGATGTTATTTTAAGGCACAATGGTCGGCTGTTCTGAAACACTTCTCAACAGTTATTAATCTCTCTATGTTTTTAGTTTTTCTAGCTATCATGCTTGAAAAGCTCAGCTCACATAGATAGATACTAGGTAGCTAGCATTAAGTGCTCTCTCTCTCTCTCTCTCTCTCTCTCTCTCATTCACCTTTGTGGGTTCTTTTTTAATTAAAGGTGCCTGTTTCCGAGAGTGTTCACACAGGCATACAAAATGATTTACAAAAACGTCTATACATAGACTAGTCTAATAGACTAAATAGACTACAAAATAGTCTACATTCTTGTTGTAAACTGATGGGTGTTTTGTTTGGGGATGATGTTTAAGCTTGCTTGGGACTTTGGCACTGTTGGAAATCTGTTTCCCACACACCAAGCATAACGGAGTCATGCAGTCAGGAGTATTTCCATTTCCCTACCAGTCACTACATTGCAGTCATGGGCACTCAATAATGGCAATTTTTTTTTTCCAGTAACTAAATAATATATCTATTTGGACCAATTAGTATAATTGGATAATTTTCCACAGCGCACTTGACAATCTCTCAAAGCACACTTGTGTTCCACAGCACAGTGGTTGAAAATCACTGGGCTGGTCACTTCACTTTGGATTTAGTAAGAAGGAGTTTTGTTTACTATTTCTGCCTTGTTGGCTTCTAAAGCACATAACCACTTTCAAGGGTAATTTAAAACACATTGTAAACAAAGACCAAGCAAATGTACTATTGGTGGCCTCCCAGGAACTCCAGTATTAATTCCCCAAATGTGGAAATGGATTGGAGCGAGGTCAGGACTGTACAGGAGATGTGGCAATAACTCCCAGCCATGGTAATAATTCCCAGTGCTGTTGGTGAATGATTGTGTGTGCAGTTCCCATAGACAGATATGCCAGTTGGTGTCATCAATTTTCAAGGATCAGGTGTTCCACTCGCTGAATGTTTACAAGAACGACTGCTGTGGGCTCTGAGCCATGTCGGCCCGGATCGCCATTCACTGATGTACAGCCTACTTTAGAACATTTGCTGCAACTTAGAGTTTCATCACTGTACTGTGCTTGAAGTCTCTTGTAAATGCCAATTACTTTTACACCTTCATTCATAACGAATTTTATAACAATTGCTGGTTGGACTTGCCCACCCCACTGTATTGTATTATGAAGCCTGACGTACAGCCAACTTTTGATCCTGTGCAATCTCAGAAAGCTTTCCAGCATCTGACACTGTCGAAGGGTATCATCAGTGACCAGCTTCTGCAAGTATCCATGGACAGAACGTCATAGGGTGACCAGCATCTGACACCATACAAGTGAAGAAATCATTACCAGCTTCTGTTGTTCTGCAAGGGCAGAATTCTGAGAAGAAACCAGATTCTGACTGTAGAAATTCCAATATACTGAAACTGTCCCCAAACAACTAGTACTAAAATTACCAAGTGTTGACACTGAGCCAAAGAACATAATACAGGGTATCAGAAGTAATAACTTTTCATGACATTTCTATGGTCCACAATTACCCAAAGGAGTGATCATCATTTGACACTTTTCATTACTCATGGCCAGAAAAAGTGAAGAGAATTGATGGAAAATCCCTGATGACCTTTTGCTTGTAATGAGAAGAGGTCCTCAGTGATGAGCTTCTCAGAAACAGTCATTCCAAGAAAGTCATTGTGAACAACATCAACTCTGACCAAGAGCAGACTCAATAAAATACAGTATGGTGTAGCACTGAGCAGGAGCAGACTGCATGAATGACCAGTTTCTGGAAAAAAATCAGAGGAACTAGTTTGTGACATTTAACGGGGACAAAAAGAGCCAAGGTGACAAGTGTGTGACACTGATGAGAGGCAGCAGTAACCTGGGGGGTAGGGCAGAGCGGAGTGCTGGCGTGAAGGCCACGTCAATAAGTGGTTTTAGAAATTGAAGTGGACGAGGGCTTTTGTCCCGAATTCTTGTGCTCTTGCACTCTCTTTGTCTTTTCTTGCTTGCTCATGTCACTCACTTTCAATCAATTCAGGTCAAAAGCTGTATTGGGACAGCAGTATTCACTTACAACAATTCCCTGGAATGGAGATGTGTTATCTAATTTATTTACCCATAGCTCAACCTCTCTTCTTCTCTTACTTGTTTATCTCCAAGTACTTAGGTTCCCTCTCTCTGTTAATTTGCCAGTTGTCTTTCACTGAATGTAACTCCATATTGATCCAGTCTTTAAAGAGTTTTTGAAGCTTTCGGTTACAAAGCCTCCTGAATAATGGCATTTACATCACACTGACAGTTGCAGAGTTGTTCTGCTGGAGCAATAATTGGACATAATTAATGGATTTGCTTTAATATTTGATTTTGGAAAAAGCAGTGTAGAACATTGCAAGTAACCTTATAATGTGGTTAAGGTTCCTGTCACGGCATGCACTGCAATCTGTTATCGTTCTGCGCTCACTCCGTAGGCTCACTAAGTAAGTGGCCTCCCCTTCTGCAGGTGTGCGAGGGCGCGGGCCGCTGGAAGCGGGCATGACTGCGAAGTAATCAGTGCTAATGGATCGCAGCCTTTTCTTTTTCTATCTATCTACTCTATCTATCTATCTATCTTTCTATCTATCTATCTATCTATCTATCTATCTATCCATCCATCTGTCTATCTGTTCATCCATCCACTCATCTGCCTTCCCACAAATCCCACAAATACTCATCTATCAGGGTACAATATGACCTATTCGAATTCCCTTTAATCACAAGAGATGCATCAGTTTTTTCCTTAATTTCCAGGAAAATAAGCCAGGCATATAAAATAAACCAGGCTTATACATACTACCATGTAGGTGTGTTTTTCCAATCATTGAATCTTAATTTTAGTGTCCTTCGTACATGTTGTGCTTATTGCATCATTTTAGGTGTATACATCATGATTGTGTTACTGACCATCAGCACCATCAGTTTAAAAACTCTTTTAGGGAAGGGCTTTTTTAAAGTTTGTAATTTAAAAGTAGGTCTTTAGACATTCTTTGAAGATGACGCAGTTGTTCAGACATCAAGAGGAAGTTACTATCATGTATGTGTGAGAACAAAAAAAGAGTTTTTGATGCAGTTCTTTCTTCTACCCTGAGAGATGATGGGACAGGTTGAGCAATGCTAGAAGAACCGAGTGAAAGTAGTGTTAGGTGGGTGCTAGTCTGTTTCTGGTTTTGTAGGCAAGCATGGGTGTGTTTTAAATGTGATATGAACAGCTACAAGAAGTCAATGAAAAGAAAATGGTAATGGGGTGGTGTATGAGTATTTAGGAACACTGAAAACAAGTCACGCAGCAGCACTCTGAATCCACTGCAGAGGTTGAATAGTGCACAGAGGAAAGACTTGCCCATAGCTAGTGGAGTTTTGAAATGACAAACAACAGAACAAGTGGCCTGTGTGGGTAAAAATGAACAAATTCTTCTGAAGAAATCGAGACAAGTGTGTTAGATTAGCTGGTAAGATCACAAGATTCTGACAGGGGGTTGGATCACCAGGGATCAATACGGTTCAACTACTCTGAGATTAACTTGGTTAACTTGGACACCTGTGGAGTGTTTTGTCTTGACTTTTTTATTTATATAATGAAGTTTAAATTCTGGCTAAATGTAATCGGTCTGATATTAAATAAATGACCAGAACCTTAAATGAATGTTTGGTTTATTTGCTTTTTTCCCCTCCACTACAGCTCCTCTCTTATCAAGGTGTAACAGACTAGTGCAGGGCTTTCAGTGCATCATCCACTGCAAGAATTGTGGCTGAGCAAAGAAGCTTAGCCAAGGTTTCAAATCCCCAAACACTTTCCCTCTTTATTAACTCTATTCCATTCTCATTGTTCACACTAATTATATATATATAAAAAAAAGACAATTCATTTTTGAAAGTTAATGAAAATGTAAAACTCTGAGGAATCAAAGTGAGTTCAGCCAGTGTGTGTGTGTGTGTGTGTGTGTGTGTTTATTGAACAAGAGAAAGCTTTAGCTGTTGTTGCATACTTGGTATCTATGCCACTATTTTTATTTTCTGATGGAGACTTTCTGTAGACTGCCCTGTAAGTAAAATAAAAATTTAATTGTTGATATATGTGGTCTTGAGTAGGTCACATGACTATAGGAGCATCTGTAAAACCCCAGAAGTGACATTTTGTTACATGTCCTGTTAAACACTGGCTAGCTTTTATTGTTCAGTTTAAACTCAGTGGGAGACAATAGAACAGAAAATTTGCTTCCTGACACATCTTTATATATTAAAATAAATAAATAAATAAATCCCACAAGATGACAGAATCTTTACCGATACGTCATTTTTGATAGGATATACAGTACAGTATATAACTCTGAGTTACTTCTGCTATCCTTTTATAGAAAGTAAAATATGGTGTAATCTTTCCAGATGCCTACACACTCAATCCATAAAACATTACTGACATGATGGATTGAGAAGGGATTTCAATCAAGGAAATACCCCAGTTATACCTGTGTAAAACTAATCCGATCCAAATAGGGTCCCTAGGAGAGTGAGAGTTTTTTTATTGAACAATTTTGCATTTTTATTAAACAATGCATGCAGAGCGATACCTCTTTGGAGATATACATTGTGCAATCTTTTGCATCCCCTGTGGTTCCTTAGTGGAAAGTAAATACATAAAACTCCTCAGTGTATCCTGCACTGTGAACAAAATTTACAGAAAAAAAAACAAAGGGGAAAAAGAAAAGTTTTTGCTCTGCCCTTTCTATCTCCAGCCTTAACCCAAAGTATAGACAATGTATGAGTGAATATGCCTCGAGTCAGAATCAGTGGATGTTTTCATGGTTTATAGACAGGTTTATTTTTAAATCCATTTTTTAAAAGCCAGACTGTAGGCTTCCCAGTGAAAGTCACGACACCTGGTGCCAAGAAACATGCAAATCAGTGATGTGTGTATGACAACTTTTACCAACATGCGAGTAACATTTCATAACGTTTCCACATTTCTTACAGGGAGAGATGACAGCTGATTCAAAAAGATTAAATTAATGCCAGGAACTGTCTAAATAATTTGCTCAGGTTTGTGTAAAATGTATTGGCAGCTTGAATAACTCAATTCCGTGCGTCTTAGGAGTCGTCTCTCATTTCTGATTTAAATTTTATTTTAGAGCATGCCAAATTGCCTTGAGTTGAAATTCTTGATGGCATTGATCTCATGACTCTGTTATGTCACATGTTTTAACTCCCCTATAATCTGATGACACATTAGCTGTGGAGTCGAAAGATGCACTAATTGTCAAGAACTGTCAAGAATCCCAACTGGTACACAGTAGCTCCTACCACACATGATTTGTTATGAATTGTCAAGACTCCACAACAACTGATACGACTTCTCACCTGTTATCCAGGTGATTTAGCCATGGATTTACAAAAGCAATGAACCTGCTGCACACTTACAAAATAAATCACACCATATGCAGTGTAGCTTCCATTCAAGTAGTTTAGTGCGCAGGGTGGGATTTAGCCATGGATTTGGTATCTATTAGAGTGCACTATTTAGTAGTTTAGTACACAGGGTGAGATTTTACTAAATAGAGCATACTATTTAGTATCTATAAAAGCACACTATTTAGTAGTGTATTGCAGGGTCAGGTTTCGCTGTGGATTTAGTTTCTATATTGTGGCAGTGCTGGCAGTGACCATTTCAACATGTTTGCTAAAAAAAGGACTAGATTTGAGAGAGGGACAAAATAACTCATGCATCTCAAAGCATGAAAACTAAAAGCAATTAAAAAAAAAAAACACTTGAGAGTTAAGAATAGTATAAGAGATCTCTCGGAAAGATAAAGGCAGTGGTGTGTTTATGTGGAGAAAGACAATGTAGGGAGGGAGAGAGAAGTGGGAGAATGTGTGTGAGAGAGAGAGAGAGAGAGAGAGAGAGAGATGAATCAATACTGGGATATTAAACAGAGAGGAGGAGACGACTGCACTCTCAACACTAACCTGTTTCATCCACTTACACTGTTTCAAGGTCATTGCTGAGTAAATAGCATCCCGCTGTCATTAGCACCTCTGAAGTGTGGAAGAAAGGCTGCTGCCAAGGTTTAGAGTTTATCCTTGGATTGTTTTTATACACGCAGAAAGTGCTTTTTTATTTCTGCTATTTATCTGAGGATAAAGATTTGAGGTTGACTGATAATGCACACAGAACTAAAAGCACAGGATCTAAAACACCTTTAGACCAAAACCCATACCAGAATTATCCACGTATTATATTATCGCACATCCTTTAAGTCCAGTAAATTGCCAGGTAGGGTCTCTAGATTAGATTTGTTTCTCCAGCACATGATGACCGTTTGTATTGAGACCTTGGAAACTGTGAGCCCAAATTAACACATGGGGAAACCAGACAACCAGGAGGAAACCCACCAAGCATGCATTCAAACTCACCCAAGTCTCAACCCTGGAGGTGTGAGGCCACAGTGCTAAACATGACACCACCAGAATTCAACTCCAATATAATCTGTATGAAATAATTTTAAAGATATTGTGCTAAACAGTGTTGGTTTCCTCTGTGTCTGGAGACTGTTGTTGGCACCATGGATATAATATACAGTATATTAAGTGTGCTGTAGCTGGCCATGGTGCTGAATCAACAGCACAGCTTGTGTAATTCACTATTGAACTGCACTGTTTAATTCCAGACACACATGTAGCACTGTGCAAAAGCATTTTTTTTTTTCATATTTCACTTCCAAAAAGTCAGACTTTCCTGTATTTTAATGTAGTCTTAAGGAATAGTTCTCCAGGCTTCTTACACAGTTTCAGAGGAATGTTTTTTGTTTGTTAAGCCACACAGTGATCTGTGAATCATTAAAGGATGAAAAACATCCAACTTAAGGCATTGCGAAACAGGTGCAGATGGTGACAGATGATCAGGCCGGTGATTAGTATACTGGTGATGCTGAAGGCTGAGTTGTAGGAACAGACGAGAGGGGAAATAAGGTCGCTGCTGAGGTTGTTACATAAACAAGCAGTTTTTAAAGTGTATCTTACAGGTACTCTGCATCCTGTCGCAAGAAAACGTGTTTACATTTCTTTCATTTAATCTACAGCATTCAATTTAATATCAAGACTTTTGCTTAGTACCGAGGAAGCCAGTTTTGCTTTGGCTGAACTACATAACACATTACTGAAGTCTTTATGGTTGTCCAGCTGAAGCCTTGACTCCAAGCTTCCCTTATTTTTCAACACTAATGACCAGACCAGCAGTTATATTGAGCTCAGCTAAAATTTTAAGGAATTATGAGATGGCTGTTTAAAATTGATCACACCATTTGATTCAGCCGAGATCAAGGACGGCCTTGAGTTAATTAACAAATAAAAGGTAAGGAGGGTCAGCGAGGCTATTACAGCTAATTAAAACGCACAGAAGATAATTACAACACCTCCAGATACACGCAGGAACTCATTTTTTACTGTAATACGCTGTCCTCTTGTCTTTTTCTAAACGTTGGGGGAAAAAAGTTCCCAGCTATATATTACCCACAGTGACAGCATGTTCATTGTCTCATAAATAAGTGCACGCCAGAGGAACTGCAGTGCCTGATTTGAGGTCTGTGACTGTTCTACAGCTGGAGGTCTTCTAAAATACATACTGTAGACAAAGTTACATGTTTGAACAGAAAGTTGCATCATGAAAAGAACTTTTGAAAAGAAGAGAAGATCATTTTGAGAAGTAGAGACATTTATTTTCTATATCGGAAAATGGCTGATAAGGTCATTTTGAAATTATCACCCTGTTACAGAAGTTTTAGACTTACAGTAAGCTGCTAGTTAATTTTCATATTTTATGTTTTTGCTGATTATGTTGTAAACGCCTCAACCCTGTTGTTCATCTAACAGCTAATGCAGCTAAATATTAAATATCAAACTGCTGCTGTTATGCATTGTTTGAATAATTTAATGCATTTTTGTTGAAATAACAAAGTAATAAAAAGTACTTTTTAAGTACTACAAGGCATTTCCATAAGAGCATATTGAAAACGCATCCTAAAGATAAAAAAAAATATCGTTGTAGTTTGAACATCTGTTGTTGGTGCGAGCATGTTAAATTTTCATGCTCCTGCTTCTCTAAAAATATCACGGCAATAAAGCATCTGACCGCTGGAAGGAAAATGTCCTTTTAACCCAGGACGTGTACATTAAGCTGGATTTACTGTGAGAGCGATAAGCCTGACATTTCTTCAGCTCCCACTGGGGACTTAGCATTAAGCGCTTACCCTGCACACGGTAAAGAGAGAAAGCGAGAGAAAGAGAGAGAGAGAGAGAGAGAGAGAGAATGAGAGATAGAGAGATGCGTGTCTCACATTGCTAGCCGTATGTACTCTCTCTCCCTCCAGAGATTCCCACCTCTAACAGTAATGCACACGTCTGAGAATTCAGGGACACCATAGTCACAAGCCGAAGGGGAATTTCACCGCAAATCAGGTTCCCAAAATGATCAGGGCCCGGTTTCTCGAAAGCTTCTTATCGCTAAATAGTTCTTAAGTTGTACCTTAAACTCTCTCTTAACGTTATGGCGCATTTCCCAAAACGTTCATACGCTAAGTCTCTCTTGGGTAAGTCACACGTTCGTAAGGTTGGTCTGGACCAACCTTAACTCACTCTTAGCGTAGTTTCAGCTCAAGACGCTAG
>JAQMYJ010000012.1:3499937-3517221 GCA_030014305.1 Clarias laeviceps | reverse complement strand
CTCCACATCATTGCATTCAGTTTTTATTCACAATTTGTTTAGTGTCCCAACTTTTTTGGAATCCGGTTTGTATTTACAAAGTTACGCAGACAATTTTAATAAATGAACAGAATATAAATACCCTTCTATAATCTCTTTTATGGATATGTAAAACTTCATAAATATTTTACTTCAAATAATTCCAAATGAGTGAATTATAACTACAGGGTTTCAATCAAAATAATTAAGATAAATGAATACACAGTTATTATATCATATTATATACATCCGCATTTATTGTTTTTTTAGGTAAAAATTTATTTTTAATTCATTATTAGGATTAAAACTGGAATTTATTTTTACATAAATAAAAATAATAAAATCCACACCTTATTTATAATATACTTTTTTATTACTATTTGTATGTTAGCATTACTAATGTTTAGATGAAGGTCATTTAGTAAGAAAATGTTCTCACAGACACAATTATTATATCTTTCAAAAAACGAATTTTATTTTGTCATTAACAAAAAAAAAAGATTAAAGGGCTTACACAAGCTTCAGATTATACTATTAAACAAAATTATTTTGGAAAAAAAAAACAAGAACAAAAACAAAACAACAAAAACAAAAATAGCCAGCAGTGGATTTAATATTTAATTTCAGCCACTTTAAAGTTTAGGGTACAAGGGACACACAAACAACATTCATATAATACATTGAATTTAAAATTTATAAAAAGAAAATCCTACCTGAACCTGTTACTGGAGCTTAGTTTTAAGATTCAATTGTGCATTATGTATTAATTATATATTTTAGATGGTTTTCTTTATTAAGATCCTTGCAAAGGTATTCCATGGGAATCTATGCAAATCTTGTGATGCTTATACATATATATTTTATTATTTTCGGGATAAATTCATACTTTAAACTTTACATAGTTTACAAGAGTATTACGTAAAAAAAAAAAAAACATTTTATGTTAATAACTGTGCCGTGTATCCAGAGTTGTATGATTGGCAGGATAGCAGTAGCACTCAGTGGTTACTAGGAATCCAAAATAATGTTAATTTGGGTCTAAACTCAACTTTTTTCTTTAGTTTCTACAGTATGCACAGGGAAAACAGTGTTCATGTCTACCACTGCCAAAAACTGCTACAATATCAAACAACCAACTTACAAAATTGACTATTAAATCAGGGACCAGGCTTTCAGTCCTGAGCAACTCCTGATGCTGATGGCCAAGGGAGGAAATGTCAGGAAATGTCTGTGGGGAATCAGAAGCATGGCAAGCAGGTGGATTTGTCCTGGTGAAAAAATGAAACCCTAGCTTGTCAGCTCTCCTGTCCCTCTCCCTGTCCAATATCTTTTCACTGGACAATAAATTGGACTACTCAGCATGAGTGTAGACAGCACGGTGGTGTAGTGGTTAGCACTGTCATTCGATTCCCGGCGAGGCTCGAGTCCCGTCTCTGTGTGCATGGAGTTTGCATGTTCTCCCTGTGCTTGATGGGTTTCCTCCGGGTACTCCGGTTTCCTCCCACAGTCCAAAGATATGGCCAATTGACATTCCCAAATCGCCCATAGTGTGTGAATGGGAGTATGAGTGTGTGCCCAGCGATGGATTGGCACCATGTCCAGGGTGTACCCTGCCTTGTGCCCTAAGCCTCCTGGGATAGGCTCCAGGTCCCCGCGACCCTGAATACAGGATAAGGCGGTATAGAAGATGAGTGAGTGAGAGTAAGCATGAGTGTAGAGACTGCTGTGCCTGTTTTCATAGCTAGATGGCCTTGCTTCATTCCACACCAACAGAAATACATCTCTGTTGAATAGTACAAAAACTTTATACTTGTTTCTATTTACTGCTTATATCTGATTGAGCAAATTTAATGTCAGTGTTCCTAAAATTCATAGGTAGACCAATTTGGACTTTGCTATGATAAAGGATCTAGATCTTGTTTATGCAAACATCCCAGACAACATATCTGTCAGATGCTCCAAATCAATTCTGAAGGAGGTGAAAACCTTGCCAGCAGGTGATATCTCTGCTCTTCAACAATGTTGTGAACACACTGACTGGCACATGTTCAGGGAGGCTGCATCCAGTGAAGCAGGACATCAGTGAATAGTTGCATCAAATGCATCAACAACATCACCATCTGCAATACCATCACTATTCACTCCAATAAAAAACTGTAGATGGAAGAAAAGGTGCATTTGGTGCTGAGAATAAGACTACACCTTCAAAGCAGGTGACAAGGCAGACCCAAAATGTCCTAAGTCATCAGTCGGGCAAAGTGAGGACGCACAAAAACGGACTTCCAGGACAGCAGCAACATGTGGCACATGTGGCAGGGTATCAAGGTCATCACCAACTCCAGGGCAAATGTACCTGCCAGTGATGCCCTGAGCAACTCATACGCTTGATTTTAGTATCCTGATCACCTGCCTTTATAAATAAATTCAAGTCTCTACTTTAACATTCAGGCCCATATGGTTAGATTGTGTAACAGTTTCTTCTCCCAAGGTACCACTGTATTACCTGTTATTACTGTTCCTTCAGGTACAAAGCATAAGTGATGTCAAGGAGGTTTCAATTCCAGTTCATCACAAAGGTATTCGGTTTGGTTGAGTTCAGTCAGGGTCTCTACAGTGCCCAATGTACCACAGTGTATCTTCCCTGCGCCCTATATTACTTAATTACCAATATTCACCAGTGTCCAAGAGTCCCCAGTGTCTATCTCCTGTATGAATGTGCACATCCAGGTCTGTTGATCAGTGTCCTGCTGGCATGCGGGCACAGGCTGGTGAGCGGTGGACAGCGGACAGAGTGGCAGTGTGGGCCCACGTGGACAGCAGCTCCTGCCTCAAACCGCTCGCGCTGACTCTCCTCTCTATGATGGCCGGACCGGCCCCTCCCAGCTCTCTCTGTGGGCGCGGCCTCAGATGGGAGTCCTCTCTGATGTCCGGCGGCTGGGCGGCTTTCCCCGGCTGGGAACAAGCGCCATGACGTGACGGACTTTTCCTCTTCGGCGGAAGAGTCACCATAATCCATCCAGCTCCATTGTGAGAGCTCCGGGAGTGAGCTTGTGGCTGTCCTTGCCACAGCGATCAAAGGTGTACTTGCCTCTTTGAAGTCCCTGGGGTGCGTTCCATTGCCCCGCTTGTATGCCGCTCTTCCACAGTCTGCGTGCACGTCGCACTCACACCGCGTAGTAAAGTCCAGTCTCTCATTAGCAGCGATGGCTCACCAGCCGTGCCTAATTCCGTGGCCCCGCTCCTTCGCACATCCGCAAGAGGGGAGGCTGCCTAGCTAGTGAGCCTCGTAGAGAGCGAGCAGCGATACTGATTTAGGCGCACACCCATCACAGGCCCACACCATGGCTCTCCCCAGTGCCCAATGTTCCCAAGGGTCCCTCTTTCTTGTGGCTGTGGAAATGTATGTTAATTCAACAACTAGAGCATTAATGACCTCAAGCACTGTTGTTGGAATGTTGAGAAGGCACCAGGTCCAGTTCATGCTGAAGTGATTCAATGGGGTTGAATTAATTTAGGGCTCTTTGCAGGACACTTGAGTTCTTCTAATCCAACCTTAACACACCATGTCTCCAAAGATCTCACTTTGTGCACAGGGGCATCATTATATTGGATAAGGGTTTGGGCCTCCTAGTTCTAATGAAATTTGTGACAACAATTTAATACATACAGTACAAGTGTAAAGGTCAGGTTTCCACATCTTTGGTTACCACCAAAGCAGTGGTTTGTTCTATGTGTATTAATTAACAGCGACCAATTATGACCAATTATAATCCAGAAGTAAATGGATCAATAACTAAGACAAAATGCTTTCCCTCAAGGTAGCAAGATTATTTACAGATAAACACTTTGTTTCAATTGGGGAATAGATCTATTCAGCACAAGTGAGAGACTAATTTGTAAATTTCAGGACTTTTACATAGATGGACAAACATTGCTTCATGCCCAAAGGCACTTTGGCAGTCAAATTCTGGTATATCATGGCAAGCATACAAATTACATCTTGATTTTGTGAGTTAAACCAAAGTAAAGAGATTTCACAGTCCCTTCCATGTTTAGGTTAACATGGATTCATCGTTTCCATCACCAAATAAATGAATTTTAAGCCAAAGAGAATCATAGTTTTTGTTTTGTTTTTTACCTGAGAGTACACCCAGGCTCCAAGAGGTGATCAAAGTCCTGGAATATTTAAGACATGCCATGATGGGTCTGTAAAGAAGACAGTCATCAGGAATGTATTGCCCGGGCTGAAGACCTACTGAGCTCTGCTGAGATTTGCACTATTTTTTCACAGATTCTTTTATCCAAAGCAATAAAGCAAGGGTCTGTGGCCTGGATGTCCTTGAGATCAGCATTATCTCGAAATCATATGGCTCAAACTGTGGAACAAATGCAGTGATGGACCCACAAGATCAGGGTATCACCTCCATCATGAAGACTGACTAGCAATAAAATGATCGCTAGCACCAGCAGGAGAAGAAGGTCTTGTCTAGATCCAACTAGACAAGACAACAATGTTAGGCATTAACACAAGACAAAGCAATTGGCTTCACAACAACTATTCAGTGAGTAGGGACTGGAAAATCCAGTGGGTAACTCAGTGATGGCTTCTATAATAAAGAGCCGATATGAGATTACAATTAGAAATAGGATGACCATCTTTCATGAATGGGGTATAAATGTTCAAAGGGAAATGTCCAAGTTGTGAAAGGTGTACTGTATGCACATGTCTCATCAATGTTATCCGAATAAATTTAACTAAAAAGTGGTTATGAATATACTGAATGCCAAATTTGACAAGGATCCTGGGACTGGAATACTTTTGCAAGCACTGTTGATTTCCTAGAAGAAACCATTCTTAATCTCTTACTTTACATATTGTGTTTAAAAGGATTAGGGTTGCCAACCAATCTGCATAATTTCAGTGCTTCATCAATTAGCACTATGCACTAATATATATTTTTATTTTTGTGAAGCTGCTTTGAGACAATGACCATTGTTAAAAGCGCTATATAAATAAAATTGAATTGAATTGAATTGAATATCCTGTTGTCATGGTATGTCCTGCTAAATATAATGTCAGACCTTATATGGGGATTCACTTTTCTAATTTGACAGGGGTGTGACTTTGGGACCTTAGTATTTAAAAAAAAGTGTAGCTTAGACTTAAAGTACTATGCAAAAGTTTGAGGCATCTGCAAATAAATGCTATATACAGGACAGAATCCTTCAAAAATAATAAAACTAAACATTTGTATATAAGAACAATCCATTATTGAAAGCAATAAAAAAATTCAAGTCAATATTAACAAGTCTTTGCTGTTTAAAAATGCATAGGTGTTTAATAAGGACATTAACTGGTAAGTTGAGCATGTGGGAGAATCCGTCACAGTTCCTCTAGGTACTCTGACTGTCATACCCGTTTCTGTTTTCCAGATAAAACCGCATAGACTTAATTATCACTTTTGTCTGAAAAGAGGTGCATTATGTTATACATTCCTTCCTGTACAGCCATAAAAACAATGTTTTTTAAAAGTAATTTTTGTATATTTATAATGAATTTTCAATTGATTCACTAAAGAAGTCAGAAAATAAATATTTAACTCATAAACCACATTTGGTAACTTCTATGTGTGTCCAAAATGGCGACCCCATGCCTGACTGTGAGGTAGTACAACCACGTGGTTTCTTCCATTCAAGTACAATGAAGGCCTACTATCTAGTGTCATCCGCATATGGTGAGATTTTAAGGTAAAATTACAAATATGTTTCAAAACTGTTGTAAAAGTATTATTAAGTTATTCTAAGTGTTTCAGTCTTCAGAGTTGCCTAAGTGAGTGGTTTAAATCAGACTGGACTGGACTTGATGTGAGTGTGATATAAAAAAAAAAGATTTACATTTTTATAAAACAAATTAGTGCATTATTTTATAAAACAATTAGTATTTTGCTTGCACAATTTTATGTTTAAATAAATAAATGTGTCTTTGACTTTGTGTTTATATACACTTTAAAAATTAAATAAATAAATAATACCCAGACAGATGAGGAACCATATATGATAACTACACTGAATTTGATTGCAAAATAAAAATGTCAGCAAAAAAAAGTTGAGAAAAAAACTCACAAAAGTAAAATAAATATCTTGAAAAAAGTATTGAAATTGTGAAATTTTAACTCTACATGCAGTTTTTTTTTTTTAATGAGTGCCCTACAAATGGCTAAAACTGAATTTTCATTAGATTGCCTAAGACTTTTGCACAGTACTATCACTTTTGCTTTTAGTTAAATGAGCTACTTAGCTATTTGGGTGTAGACTAGGCTGCATGATGCAAAATCTCAGGATAAAAAAAAGAGAAAGAAATTCATCCTAATCTCGGGTATTAGACATACTTTAAGTATGTTTATTAAGAAGAAAAGAAAAAAAGACTGGAGTTGCACTGGCTCAGATTTCTCTAGTCAGAGGCATTATTTGCATACTTTACATTATTGATCAGTTTCCTGTGTTTACTTATTGCTGCAGAGTTTGGTCAAAAGAAGTGTTATGCATAAGCTCATATTGATGTTTTAGGTCACTGAGGTTAGGTGTAATTTTTGCAGATGGTTGGCAACTCTGCATCTGACCGCTGATCAATTATTTAACAACAAAACAAAATAAAAAATATTGGACAATGCAACATGACCTTTCTTGACCATGATAAAATGGTTATGTACAGTGTTCAAATGCTCCCATAAGCCCTTTAATGCTAAGGAACATCGCATTACAAAAAAAAAAAGTTACACAATATGTGTATCAGGATTTTTTTGTTTGTTTGTTTGAGTTAAGAAGAATTTACGAGGGACACACTGAAATTAATCACTAATCAAAAAAGTGTCTATATAAATGTACCTGACTAAATCTAAATACCTAACACCTGAAGCTTACACCACCTTCTAATTACTAGCCCCCACCCCCTATTTTTTTCAATACTGGCATTGAATTCTGATTGGTTGACTCTTTTACACATAATCAGTGATCACAGGTTTAAGTAATCTTGCATCCGTGCAACAAAACACCAGTGTCTATCAGTATCAAACTGAACGTCCCCATGAAATCATGTTCCCGTCTTCCCCTTCCTCTCTGGGATGCTTTGTTTTGTTTTTTCGGAGTTTTAGTTGATTTTATTCTGAAAAAAAAAAGGAAAAGAAATGGGGGAAGTCCATATAAAATCCATTACTTGGAAATGCATGGGCGGGTGTGGCTGACTTTAGAGTTCAGTATCGTGTGTAAGGCTGGTCTCTGTACACTCCTTTGTTTGTTCTCACTGACGGGGCCTTGTTCCGGCCATTCGTCCACTTTTCCTGGCCTGAAAGTGGAAAAACAAAAAGCTTTCAATTTCAAGCAGACATGGAACAGATAACGGTGGTTATAGAGTATGTTGTTTCTGGATGATCGTAAAATGGATTTATTTTAATCCTTTATGATTTGTTCATTTCGCAGCTGTTAAACTATGATTGAATTGACAGAATACTTACAAAATGAACATCAAAGACAGAAAAGCTATATTTGGAACGTCTTCCTGCTTGGATGCACATTCTAAAACCCTTAACTCGTGATGTCTGATTCATGATAAATATGAGTCATATATACATATATATATATATATATATATATACACGGTATGTATATATATATATATATATATATATATATATATATATATACAGTTTTGAATTAAGCAAAAGAGGCACGTTCAAACTGATTTGAACAGTAGGCACTTTTTTTCTTTCATTTTTTTTTCAGCAAAACCTCCCTGTACTCATCCATCACCAGACCACATGCCCTGGCCAAAAAAAAAAAAGGTTGCTGGAAGCAGCATTGTTTACAACACACACACACACACATACACATTGTGTTAGGTCTCTGATTCTCAGGAGATTTGCTCCATCTCGGTTTGTGTAAAGAGATGGATGACTTCTTTCTTCGGCTCACAAAATAATATAAAACACTTGCATGTTAACAATGCTTTGCTCATGTTTACACCTTCATCTGTTCATGTGCACCATTCAGTGAACACTGAGGCACTGAGGCTGCTCACGTTATTCCTGAAATGTCAAGTGGTGTGACTGAAATTCTCCAACAGAGTAGATTTTAAATGATACTTTCCCAGGATGATGATGATGATGATGATACACTATTGAGAAACTATTCTGATGCTGATGATGACTGAAGTCTAAGATGTCTAATTTATCTACTGCTGCTTGTCTCACTAGCCTGATGATCCTTCATCCACTCAGCTTTACAGCTTTAATTGAAGGCCGAACTAAAATCACAGCTGAACTATCAGACCTATGCTTTTTTTTTTTTGTCTTTTTTTTTTTTTTTTACGCCTGTCTGAGTTGATGAATGAGAGTTTTGCTGGTGGTTGTCTTCGTTCCTCGCAGAGCACAGCGGTGTCCTCTCTCGGACCAGCTATTCAGAGCCGAGACCCATTAGCGATAGTCTTTAATAAGAGAGCTGTCAATCTGGCGGTGTGGCTGAGCGCTTTGGAAAAGAGGAACCTTCGACCTTGTGTTTATAGAGAACAAGAACGCACGCTAGCCTGGTTAATCTACAGGTCTCCTTTGAACTGTCAAGCTGTCGGCTATTCGGGACGCCCAAAGGAAATGTCATTGGGGTGTGTGTGTGTGTGTGTGTGTGAGGGAATGAAAAGCAGAGAGACAATGGAGGGAATATAAATTGGAGATTACACTGTTATTTCATAAATATCCATAATAATACATGTGTTCTTATTTATATGTTTAACGTTAAGTGAACATGTTTATATACAATTTCACTTCTGTATACTTTTTACACATGTTATTTGATTATTTGATATGTTTGCGTGCAATAATATGAATATGAAATCATACCATATGAGTCATAGGATTCCCCACTTAGACCATGTCCATAGTCATAATAGTCTTCTGAGCTGGAGAGAGAGAAAGAAAGAAAGAAAGAAAGAACATTTTATTATTATTATTATTATTATTATTATTGTTGTTGTTGTTATTATTATTTGAGGATGGGTTTCCTGTTGAGACTGGTTCCTCTCAAGGTTTCTTCCTACTGACATCTCAGGGAGTTTTTCTCTCAGCACCTTCGCCCTCGGCTCGCTCATCAGGAACAATCTGATCATTATGATTCGGACACATTTTTCAAATTTCATACACATTTCCATAATTTTGCGACAATACCAATTGTTAAAAGCGCTTTACAAATACAATTTAATTGAACTGAATAACTCAAACTCTTCTCACTTAAAAACATCAAACTTGTAACTCAAATCCACACCCATAACTCAAATACATCACACCCATAACTCAAATCATTCACACTCCTAACTCAACACATCACAGTTGTAACTCAAACCTTTCACACTCCTAACTCAACACATCACACTCCCAACTTTTATATTCTTCACAATCAATGACTCTCCTAAAGTCAACAACAATCACTTTAGTTTTGTCCTGAATTCCTGAAATCCTGAATTTTTCCCTGCACCAATCTGCTATCTGCTACACTCCTCCTCACTCATCATTCTTGTTGAGTCATGGTCAGCAGAGGGAACAACAGTGGACTGAGAACATAGACCAAGTGCTCAGTGTGGTGGTTTTGAAGATGCTGCTCCTGATCCAGACTGATAAAAGTCTCCAAGTCAGGAAGCCTGGAATCCAACTGCAAAGGAAAGTGTTCAGAAGGCTCAGCTTTCCACACAGGTGCTGAGAAATGATTGTGTAACTGTGCAGGGGGTCTAATGAGGGGGCAGCATTAATGATTAGCCTCATTATGAGGTCTTGATGTGTCTCATAATGAGGCTCTTAAAGCATGATGGTGGGGTAAGTCCAACAGGACAGTAGTTCTTGAGGCAGGACAGTGGAGATTTCATGGGTATAGTGATGGCCTTGAAGCTCTGCAGTACAACCGTGCTGCGCAGAGATGGTGAAGATGTCAGAGAACATACGCCAAGTGCTCTGAACATCCTCCGAGCACTCTGTCAGAAATATTATCCAGTCCAGCAGCCATACATACAGTAGATATGTGACTCTTCATTATGTTTTCCACCTGGTATGCACCAGAGAAACCTTTCTCACCACAAAGCCCACGTGTTTATGGTTGAAATTTTCTGACGATAAACATCCAGTTTATCAGGGTGTGTGTCCTGCAATTCCCTAAAAGCCCCATGCAGTTCTAATAGCACATCTATAGCATTAATACTGGGAGACAATGGTGAACTTCCACGGTAAAAACAATTTTCTGCATTTAACACTCACGAACTACACCATCAATGAGCAGTAACTAGGGGTTAGCACCAAGGTATTGGTGTTGATGTAAACACATGAGCTACATCCACAAGTCTTAATGTACAGAGCTGCATTTCTATAGATGCAGAATGAGTCCTGTCGCTGAACTCTATTGCTAAGGCACATCTCGGTGAAAACAATGATGCAGCAGTCTCCAGGTTCACACTGAATAATCTACTGGAGTTGGATGGAGTTCAATTTATTGTCCAGGGAGTAGACATTGGAGAGGAAGTTTGTTTTTAGCCTATCATGTGCCCCACCCACTTGCTCACTTCTGCTTTCCTCTACCTGCTGACCGGCATCTGGTAATGCAAAGGACTGGAAGCCTAGTCCTAATAGCAACCTGATATTTTAGATACACGCAGTGTCTGGTGGTGCCATCTTGGATGAGATGAAATAACCACATGTGAACAATTGAAATATTTGTGAACAGCCCATATTCTCCACCGCCTGTCAGAAGGTCCAGACAAACAGTGCAAGCATACACATTGTGCAAAAAGTAGAATCCATCTTTCATATTCTAAACTCACCTCTCTCACCTCTTCTCCCTTATGTTTTTTTTTTCTGTCTCACGTCGCAGTTTCTCTCTCGCTCTAATTCACAAACCGCTTTTGCTTATGTCTCTCAAAAGCTCGCACCATAAAGCTAACTCTCCCTCTGGTTTAGCACAGTCCTGCTGCATCACCATCCTGACCTACAGCAGTGTTCATATTTCAGTCGCTCTTCACAACAGTGCACCACATAGCTGTGTCTGAGGCTGTGAAGGAAATGTCACAATAAAAATGCAAAAAAATTAAAACCATATCATGTCTGTAATGTTAAGTGGTCATACACACAGACGCTGAAAACCTTACATGTTTTTAACCTTAAATGTTACATAAAATTGTCATGTGTAGCATGAAAGCTTCATAATGCCTTAATGTCCATAACACAAAATGTCATACTGATCATGTAATAATGTCAGACCTGTAATGCAAATACATCATGTCTGTAACATCATACTCACACACTCACTTATTTTCTATAGCACTTCTCTTGTAAAGGGTTGCAGGACACCTGAAGTCTAACCCAGGGGACTTGGGACACTACGCAGTATACACTCTGGACAGGTGGCCAATCCATCAGTGTGAGGAAACCAGAGTACCCAGAGAAACCAAACCAACCACAGGGAGAAAAGGCAAAGTCCACGATCACAGACCCGAGATCGGAATCAAACCCTGAAGGTGCGAGGCTACCGTGCTGACCACTACACCACCCTGTCACCCAAAGCATTACATACACTTTACAAATACATGTCATATCTGTAACACTAATGTGTCATACACTACCAGTCAAATGTTTGGACACTCGTTCTTGTCAGGGATCACCCCTAGAGGGCGCTGTGCGCCCGAAGACTTTGTGTTTTGTGTAGTTTTTTGGACTCAGTTTCCCAGAGTGCACCTCGGTCGGGTGATGGGAGTGCTCACCTGAACCGGGGCAGCTCAATAGTTTTCTTATAGGTAGCCATTTGTTTTGTTACCCGTTGTCTTGCATTTGTTATGTAAAGTGGGCATCTGTTTTGTGGAGCTGTTTAGTTAAGTTTATATCTGTTTTGGTTAAGTCTGTGTTGTTAGTTTGTTTCCTTGTCTGTGTGTCTCCTTGTCTGTGTGTCTCCCGGCCGGTGTGTCTCCAGGCCTGGGTGTCTTCTAGTCTGTTTAGTTCTTAGTCTGTTTAGCTACTAACCTGCATAGCTCTTAGTCTGTTTAGTCTTCTCTTCTGTTTAGTATCCAAGTCTGTTTAGTCCGTTTAGTCTCCTAGTATGTTTAGTCCCTTGTCTGTTTTGATACTTGTCTGTTTAAGCCCCTAGTCTGTTAAAATTATCTGATGAATGTTCTGTTTGAAACATGCTCCAACGTAAAGCCACTTGACTTTGTTCATGTTTTGTTTTTGTTATTAAAAAAGACTTTCACTCGCTCTACTCTGCATCTATGCCTCACCCAAAACCCACAGCCCACGTAAATCATGACAGTTCTAACTCCATGGTCTTCCCTGATTTTTTATTTGTTTCTATACTGTAAAACAATACTGAAGGCGTCCAAAATATATCTCCTTTAAACAGGTGATATTGAGATGTATCTGCTACTTATGATCTGCAATCCTTCATAACGGCTCTAATCTGAGGTGCTGTTTGTTAATTGGTGATTTCTGAGGCTGGTGACTCTAAATGAGCAGAGGTAAGTTTTGCTCTTGCTTTCCTGGGAAGGTCTTCATGAGAGACAGTTTCATCATGGTGCTTGATGGGTTTTGCAAATGCACTCTCATACATGTAATTTCATAGTTTTAAAGTTTCCAGTATTGTTCTAGAATGTAGAAAAAGTTTGTAAATCCAAACTCGTGCTGTATGTTTGTGTGATACAAATACGTAATACCCGTAACAATAATGTTATATCATAGTGCAAATTTATTATACCTTGAACCAGGCCTGGACTGACCATAGGGCATACCGGGCAATGCCCGCCGGGCCGACGCACATTGTTGGGTCGGGGCTGTCAGTCATAATTTAATATTTTTTAAAACGTTTATTAGGCCAATTTATTTATTACCACAACGGTAGAGTACCTGAGACACGAATCGCGGCCCATTGGTTGACTGTCTTAAAGGACATTGAGCTAGTCCAATGAAATCTCAGGCCACACCCTGCCTCCCTCCTGGCCAGCCCTCATCTCCCCTTGACAAAATCTGCTATTTAGAGTTCGACCGGAGTTTGAGATGAGTCTGTCTATAACAATGGATAAACCAGAAAAGAGCAAGGGGGTTGAAGAGAAGCTGAGAATGAGTCATACCCGTAACCATACTGTAACATATCCATGAATTAAGCATTCCAGTAATGTAAATACGCCGTAACTGTCAGACTAATGCTTCATACCTTTATGCATATCATTTGTGTAACAGATAACATGCAACATTCAAAATGCAGATTGTTAAGCATAGCCAGTAGTGTAAGCATGTCACATCCGCAATACCAATAGGCTATACCCTAAACTGCAAATATCCAACAGCAACTCCTCTATCACTCCCTCCTGTCCTGTAAAATCTCGCCAAACCCCAGTGCTGTTCCTGTTACATTCTCTTTTTTCTCTCTCTGTCTCGTTCTGCAGTGTCGAGGGCGAAGGTGAGAAATGTGCAAGAAAAGCCCACATCAACACATTTCCTCATCCTTCCATAGTTGCTACAGATCCTTTGCAACACGATATAAATAAAATCTATAACCGAACGCTGGACTGATGCAGATACGCAGTGTTTGTTTGCTGATATTAGTGCAGAATCAGAGACTGGATGCACTGATATTGTGGATATCTTTTAAAGAAGCATAACCGTTTTGCAGACCTATTAATAAAATACCAAACGAAATGATCTCTATTTATTATTATAATCTTTTTTTTTTTTACATAGACTGTCAGAATGTGATATACTGTCTCCTATAGAATTTGTGCAGTGGGGATTGGATAACAGCGCACACATACAGACACACACACACACACACACACACACACACAGGGGCAGCAGAAGGAGTGACAGCGCAAACAGAACACGTCGCGCTTCTCTTCGGTGTTTATCGATCGCACCAACACCGAGCACAATGTGCATCTCAGTGTGTATCTACACTCAACTTTACACTCACTGTACACGGTTCAAAACTTACTGCTCATTTCTTATCGTTCGGTGTGCATGTGTGTGTGTGTGAGAGAGAGAGGACAGAGCTAGAACTGACATATAGATGCAATGTACTTGTGTCTCATAAACCTCAATCGCTCTCCTTATGATCTATTGCTTCCCGTAGCATATTAAACACAAATAATGGGATTCCTTTCAAATTTTACTTTGACTTGAACAGGACATGATCTCCTTTTGGAACTCCTTCAATTGCCCAAACATGTAGAAGTGTCTTGGAGCGATGTCAGGACCGTACAGGGGATGTGGCACTAAGACCCAGCTGAGCTCCTGTAAGGTGCAAGTGGTGCTGATGAATGCTTGTGTGTACAGTTCTCACAGACAGATACGCGTCATCTGCAAGTTGGCGATGCTGGTTTTCAAGGATCAGGTGTTCCTCAAACTGACTGACTGCAGGGGACTCGGAACCACCTTGGTCAGGATTGTTCAAATGTTTTACTGCGGCTAAGAGTCTCATCACTGTACCATGCTTGAAGTCTTCTGTAAATGTCAATGCTTTTTACGATGTCAACGCTCCTTTTGACTTGAACACCCCTCATAGAACATCACTAGGGCCAATGTAGTGGTTAAAACGTTGGATTACTAATCAGACAATCACATGTTCAAACCCCAGCAGAACCAAGATGCCCCCGTTGCATTCCTGAGCAAGGCAATTAACCCTCAACTGCTCAGATGCATAATGAAAAGTTCGTTCTCCAAATGCCATGGACCTAACGTAAAGGTTTATGTCCACATTTCATGTTAATTATTCAAGCTGTTCTGCATGCAGTGCAAAAACCCGCGGAGACAATTATTCGGCGAGAGAAGTTTCCAATAACAAAACGCTCTAGGGGTGCTTTCACACACCCACTGCTGCTGGATTCACACTCACAAATGCGTCTGGCACCATTCATCGGTGGAGAGACAGACAGAAAGACAGACAGACAGAGAGAGAGAGAGAGACAGAAACACAGACAGCGAGACTGTTTACATGGTGTTTCTGCCAGGAGCTCCACTAATGAGACAGCCTGTTATTGGTCAAAGAGAAGAACTTAGCATTTAGACCACTGGCATGGTCTGCACGCGGGGGCACAAAAAAAATGTAATAATAAAAATCATACACACACATACACACACACCTCCATCATCCATTTCACACAGGAGCACAGGGCCATGTGTCAGGTGCATTAATGCCTCGGGGGAATTTAAACCATTTTCCTCAGGCCTTTATGAATGGTTCAAAGAGCCGAGGGTTTTCTCTCAGACCCATTATTCACACACACGCGCCCACACATGCACACACACACACACACACACTCACACACACCTTGTAGGTCTGACTGGCAAGCAGTTGGCCCTCCAAACCGTGTTAGACACCTCTAATTTGTACCGTGACATTTTGCCAATATCCTTCACTCTCTGTCCTTCATTTTCTCTCTCTCTCTCTCTCTCTCTTTCACCTTTTCTCTCCATCCTCTTCTTCATGTCTGTCCTTCTGTCTGTCTGTCTTTCTTTTTCTTACTGTGTCTCTGTCTCATTGTCCAGGCCGATAGAAATCTCTTTTCAGTGATGCTGAATCTGAATCACCACTCAAGAGGTGAAAATAAAAACACGAGAGTCCTTCAAAGTCAGCTGAAGGAGGGATGAAGTGTGTTTCTCAATCCACAAACACAATGCAGAATTTTCTTTTAGCTCCAAAATTAACAGCCACATTTTTTTTCCTCAGTTTATTATGGTGGTACCATTCTAGTACCTTAAGTCAGTCCCTGTTACCCACCTGAAGGTGATAATTTCCTGTAGCAGAGTGTTCAAAAGTGATTTATTCTTCTTATAACACAGCACATTTCAAATAATGACAAGGATGTCAGGGTTTCCTGTCATGTTCCTTTGATCCCAGGCTTCTCTCTCTGTGCTCCCCACGTCTTCCTCCTCATTCCTTATACACCAATACATCCTATGGTACTGTTCATTCTCCGTATCGTCCCCAGATTTCCATCGAACATGTGAACAGCTCATGCTTTGTAGATGCAACAACAGATGATGTGCGTTTCTCTCCCCAGTCGACAAGCATGCCGGAGATAAGTGTAAGTAAGTGTATTGAGGCGAGGTGGACACATCAAGAGATTCTTCTATTATTCTGAAACATTATGAAAGCCCAGTTTGTGCTCTGCATAAATAAGGGAAAATGTATTAGCTACTATATTGGTAAAGATTTGAAATTTACACAAATTTAAGAAATCTTCAGAAAGGCCTCAGACCCCAAAGGGTTAACCGAACAAAAGAGAACAGCGATACCTCGGCAATAATTGGAATTTAATCCGTTCCGGAGGCGGGTTCTTCATTTCGTATTGTGAAATGCATTTTCCCATAGAAAATAATGTAAACGCAGATAATCTGTTCCAGCCAACACTGTAATCATATTTTTGCATATAAAAACAACAATTTAGAAACATGTAAAATATGAAATAAATAGACATTAACCCTCACTTAACCTTAATTTATGATTCCCCTTGGCACCGGCTGCTTTAAAAACCAAACTGAAAGCAGCTCCATTTTCTTCTTGCTACCATCCTTGCTAACATTCTTGGGAGCCATGGTGCTACATCTTCACTAAATCTCGCAAAAAAAAATGAAATAAAAATAAATAAATAAATAAACTTTGCTTCGCTTGTCTTTCAACTAAAGTTTTGAACGGCTCCCAGACGTACATGCAACTTAGCCGGCATTCAGCTTGGTTCGACCGCATTGCTTGTATCCCGAAAATGCTTCGCATGCCGAGGCAATTTTCTTCCATAAATTTCCATTCTTAAGGTGAAAATTCTTAAGGTGTGTGCTTAGATACCGTTGTATTAAACATTGACACTTCACAGTCTTTAAAACCTCCTTAGGAAACTGTAGCTGAAATTCTAGCTTACTGTCAGGAAGTGAGGGATCTGAGGGATTGGAACTGCAGTCACCAAACCCCTTGTTAAAACGGTCCAGGGTGTGCTGGGAATTTGAGTCTCTATTCGCTTCAAGTAATTCCCTGACTAGCTATAAACAATTCTTACCTCATACCCTTCTTTATATTCTTCTCATGTTTACAATGGAATTATAAACTCCAAACTCCTTTGTCCTAAAGATTCCTAACCCTAACATCTCAGAGGTCACAGCTTTACCTCTGCTTGTTACAAAGCACTCACACTAGTGATGGGAAGTTCGAATCATTTTAGTGACTCGGTTCTTTGAATCTCGTTCATCAAAATGAACGAATCTTT
>JAQMYJ010000012.1:3466468-3478244 GCA_030014305.1 Clarias laeviceps | reverse complement strand
TGTGTGTTATAGTTACAGTAGAGGGGGTGTGGCCTGTGTGTTATAGTTACAGTGGAGGAGGTGTGGCCTGTGTGTTAGAGTAACAATGGAGGAGGTGTGGCTTGAGTGTCATGGTTACAGTTAAGAGGGTGTGGCCTAAGTTTTATAGTTACAGTAGAGGAGGTGTGGCCTGTGTGTTATAGTTACAGTAGAGGGGGTGTGGCCTGTGTGTTATAGTTACAGTGGAGGAGGTGTGGCCTGTGTGTTATAGTAGAGGAGGTGTGGCCTGTGTGTTATAGTTATAGTAGAGGAGGTGTGGCCTATGTGTCTCTTCTGTAGTAAAGGAGGCGTGGTCTTTATGCTTATGTCAGTAAAAAAAAAATGTTTATGTAGAGTTGTTTATAAACTGGGAATGTTGATTTCTTTTGTTCAGTGTTTAGTCTAATTTGATAAAACACAACGTAGCTCCGCCCTCACCCTTTTCATTTCACAGACTCACAGACTGATTTTTTTTTCTTTCAAGGAACACAGGTGTATTTTCACTCATTCATCTTCTTCTCTTTCCTTCTCACTGTCTTCTTTATCAAGTAATGAATAATTGTATGCAAGTAGATCTTAGTGCTGTGGGTGTGTGTGTGTGTGTGAAGATGTGAAGAGATACAAGTTTTGCTTTGCATTCTTTCCATCCTCTGAAAGAAAGAGTTTTTCCACTCATGATTTATTCAGACAGTTACAGTGCAGATGGAGGCCACACACCGAGGAGAGACCTTGGGATAAAAATAAACACGTGAGACTGTCTCTGATTGCTGTGGAGAGAAGAGGTGATGATCTCATGAAGATGTACTGAGGGAGACACACACACACACACACACACACACACACACACACACACAGTTGGAATGCGTGCACAGAGACTGGACGTGTTGTACTGTATCACTCTGTATGAGGGAGGACTTTTAACTTGCTAAACTGTGAAGCAGAAACACTGGAGCTGAAATTCTCTCCAAACATCCCGATTCTCAGCCCAATCATCTCAAACTCATTTTAAAGTTACTGATTTATTGCAATTAAAGAGCACCTATTATGCAAAATTCTGCTTATGAGCATTTTCAGACATTCCCATGAGACTATTTTTTTCTATTTTCACATTTTTTCATAAATGTGCTTGAACATGCTGTTTAAAATATCTGTCTTGTGTGATGTCATTACACAACAATAGGAGCTCTTCCAGCTTGAGGGAATTCCCAGTTCCTGTGTTCTGATTGACTAGGAACTTGTTTTTGCATTTAAAGCTACAGACACTGAAATAGCATGTTTAAAACAGGGGTGAAACAAGAGGAAGTTCAGGGAGGCCAGAATTCCAA
This sequence comes from Clarias laeviceps, assembly GCA_030014305.1. NCBI lineage: Eukaryota > Metazoa > Chordata > Actinopteri > Siluriformes > Clariidae > Clarias > Clarias laeviceps. The sequence goes on along the minus strand of JAQMYJ010000012.1, from coordinate 3,476,901 downwards.
TTCTGTTTCAGCTGGAACATTCACAGACACATTTTGAAGACCTTATGTAAACTCGTTAAAATGCACTATATTAAAGGAACCTTTAAAGGTCCCATATTTCACTATTTCTGTAAAAGGTTACCTTCTTCAAAGTGTGTTTGAGTGTGTTAATGTTTAAGCTGCAATACACTTTACCTTAAACGCCCTCTGTTTCACTTCTCCAAATGCAGCATCTCAGTGCTTATGTAAATGACCTACTCCCAAGCCACGCCCTTCTAGAGACAATCAGAGCTGAGCAAGAAGCCAGGGGAGGGGCTCTTCTTATACGAAGTCAAACAGTGTGAAGAAAAATCTAATTGGTTCAAAAACTGTTTTTCTTTATTCATTTATTTTGTTTGTACATGTATGTTGGAGACAAATCTGAATGTGTAAAAATGACAAAAATGAAAGAATTCCGTGTAATAGGTGCCCTTTAAACAGAGACTAGAACCTGACTGCAACTAAGAGCTAAAGCTTCGAGTGAGAAAAAGAGTGACTTTATTCAGCCTTGTCTTTCTATTGAGCAGAATAAATGTTCTGATGAGGTGATATAGCGGTTCTCTGAAGTACACAGCATGATGCATGGTGCTTCGTCTCCAACACACACACACACACAGACGCAGCCGGACATGACTTCTCCCGGTGTGTGTGGTGCAGTTTACATGTAGTGTGTATTGGGATTTGATTAGAACAGAAGTCTGAGCGAGAGTGTAAAAGTGCCATAATTCAATAAATTCAATAAGCACTTGTGTGACGTCAGCCAAGAGGAAAGCACTTCTTTACTGTGTGTGTGTGTGTGTGTGTGTGTGTGTGCATGCCACTGTATGAGTGTACCATTGAAACGTGTGGGTGGAGTTAAAAATAGTGCTGAGCACTGATTGGCCAAATGGCATACTTATAGAAATATCAGAATCAGGTGACTGTGATAGATAGATAGATAGATAGATAGATAGATAGATAGATAGATAGATAGAGACAGACAGTGGGACAAAACAAAAAAGTAGAGGAGACCTGACAAGGAGAGAATTAGAAAACAAGAGAGGAACAGAGAGTCGGTAAGAAAAGGATAAAGGGAAAGAGAGAGAGAGAGAGAGAGAGAGAGAGAGAGAGAGCATCTGGTCCCTAAAGTGTGTGTTTCATTTGTATGCATGAGTGTTGTGAGGAGATGTGTTGTGAGAAGATAAGAGCTGCCCTCAGAGGCCTTTGACACACACACACACACACACACACACACACACCTGGCTTCTGTATGCTTTGTAAGCCAGCAAGTAGATCTGGGGTCATATCACAGCTCAGCTCAGGCAGTCCTGTGTGTGTGTGTGTGTGTGTGTGTGTGTGTGTGTGTGTGTGTGTGTGTGTGTGTGTTTGTGAATACAGCTGGTATTCCAGCAGGCCACACACATTCAATTTAAATCCCCTCTCTCCCTCTGTGGTCATTACCCTGGCTTTATCCTGTAGATTAATTCCATACTGACTGTTTTTTGCATGAAGGAGAATAAAGGAACTGCTCATTATCAGAACACACAGATCTCATGCAGATTCCACACTGATCTCTGCTGATCTCACGCAGATCTCACTCAGTCTCATGCAGATCTTACTTTGCTCTCACTCAGCTCTTAAGCAGATCTAATGTAGAGCCTCTTCAGATCTCATGCAGATATCACTTGGATCGTACTCAGGTCTCATGCTGATCTCACTCAGCTTTCACAGAGATCTCACAGAGATCTCATGCAGATTTCACACAGATCTTACTCAGCTTTCACTCACTGGAGCATTCAGGTGTGTGTTAATACAATGCCAAGAGGGAAAGAAATAAGCAATGATCTAAGAGAAGCAATTGTTGCTGCACATCAAGGGTTATACCACCATTTTCACACACAAACAAAAGGAGTCAGAATGGGGATGTAGAGTATGGAGTATGAAAGAGGTCAGAATGGAAATGCAATGTGTGGGGAACAAATGAGATCAGAATGGAGATACAGTGTATGGGACACAAAAGGAGTGAAATGGCAATGAGGAGTATGGATATGAAAGGGGTCAGAACTGGGGAGTTCGGATATGAAAGGGGTCAGAACTGGGGAGTTCGGATATGAAAGGGGTCAGAACTGGGGAGTTCGGCTATGAAAGGGGTCAGAACTGGGGAGTTCGGCTATTAAAGGGGTCAGAACTGGGATGGGAAGACATGAAGGTGAAGGTCACAATATTCCATAGTATTTATGGAATACAAAGCAGAGCAGAAATGAAAGCATTCCCAGCTTAAGGAAGAAAAGAGATCAAATGACATGGAGATCTGCAATTATAATGAATGTATTTTTATGTAACACAGAGGTTTTAACCTGTAGGGGAACTGCAGGGGGGCTGGTGGGGCCAAAATAGAAAATGCTAAAAATAAACAATTAAGACTTATCAGAATCTAATCTGCATGGTAGATTATCAGAGCTCTGCATGGTACCATCAGGATACATTTGTGCACGTTCTTTGGCCTTTCTGATTTTAATGTACATTCTTTTTAAGCTCATTATGCTTAAAATATGAACTGATGTAGTACTCTGTAGTAATTTTTGTTGTTGTTGTTGTTGTTGTTGAGTCACTTCCTGCTCCAGGCTAAAAATTTCAAATCACAAGCTCTTGATAAACCTTCTGATCACTTCATGCACTTCCTGTTTGCCAACATCTTGCAAACTTTCACTGAGTCTTCTAGAAAGCATGTGGCAGCTGGTACAAACATAAGTGTGCCAAATTATTCATAAACTAAATATGTAGCATCTTGGCAGATGTATTTATCCAAAGCAAAGCCAGGCTGTTGAAAACATCTTTCTCATTTTTCTCATCTTTCCTTCATCCTGTAAAGGCTAAACCCTGCACAATGGCTCATTCTGAGGTCTAATTAAAGCAACAAGTGTTTCTCCACGTCCCCGAGACAGCAGAGACCTCCGACGAGCCTCTCAGGTATCAGCCCCAAGCTTTTCGGGGGGTTACTTCATGAAATCCGGTCTCTCTGGCAGGATGGCCATCATATCCACCCTCTTAATCACATTCCGGGGAAATTTATTTTGGCCTGGATAAGAGATTAGGACGACGGCATGGCTCAGGTTGCTGCGGGTTTAATGAATGGGTAACAGGAGTCCAGGAAGAGGATGCTGGAGACGAGGAGGAGGAGGAGGTCAAAGAGCAGCAAGAAGGAGAAATTTAGAGCAGGGATTTATTGTTGCTGCCACTGTGGAGACTCTGAGGGCAGACGACTGAGATTCTGAACAGAAAATAAGATCTGTTGTTAAAAAAAAAAAACTGAAATCCACACCATGTTCCACTTAAAAACAGTCAGTACATGTTTGCTCTTAAACTTGAGCCAGTATGATAATGTCTTTACCAGAATTCCTGAATCCCCACAGGTCCAACGAGGCCATATAAATACACCATCTTTAATGCACACAGGTAAAATTTGAGACGGCTAGACTGCAACCGAGCCAGAGATCTCAAATTGGATTGTTTCCCACAATTCATTTATTTCACACATGATTATTTTGGGGGGAAAATATTTGTACAACAATGTACCTAATTAATTCCTTTTTACATGTAACGGATAAAACATGATTAATGCATTTTTTTATATTATTACACTATTTTTCTTTATGCATGAATCATTTCAGACTTTTAAACACAGTTATTTTGCTTTCACACACATCGCTTCACATTAATGTTTCAATTGCTTATGTACTTTATACTTAAATTATTTTTATATATGATTTATTTTGCTTTAACTTATTTATGCCAGGCTCAATTCGCGTCTCTGTGTGCATGGAGTTTGCATGTTCTCCCCATGCTTGGTGGGTTTCCTCCGGGTACTCCGGTTTCCTCCCACATTCCAAAGACATGTAGGTAAGTTTAATTGACGTCCCCAAATTGCCCGTAGGATGTGAATGAGTATGTGAGTGTGTGCTTTGTGATGGATTGGCACCCTGTCCAGGGTGTACCCCGCTTTGTGCCCTAAGTCTCCTGGGATAGGCTCTAGGTCCCCACGACCCTGAATACAGGATAAAGCGGTATAGAAGATGAGTAAGTGAGTGAGTGCATTAGAGTTTTAACATGTAATTCTTTCCACATTTTGTTTGATTAAAAAATAAAGAATGAAGTATACCATTTACATACAGTACATATCAAGATCCTTTGTTACACGACTTGCAGTTGAGCTCTGGTGCATCTTATTCATATCAGTGGTCTTGACTTGAGTCTACCTGACTTCATTGAACATAATTAGGAAAGGCATGCACCTGTCTATATAAGGACTCACAGTAGATTGTGTATGTTAGAGTGAAAACAAATCAATAAGGTCAAGAACATTATCTGTAGACCCACAGGACAGGATTTTGTCAAGAGACAGATCTGGAGAAGGTTAGAAGAATAGGATAAAAAGAGAGAATAAATTTTCAGGAGCATTGAAAGCACCTAAGAGCCTCCATCATTCTCAGATGGAAGATATTTGGAAGAACCAACAGTCTTTCTGGCTGCCCAACAAAGCGGTATAGAAGATGAGTGAGTGAGTTCCCTTATGGAGATGTGAAAGGGTTACAGAAGGACAGCCATCACCGTGGCACTCCACCAATCAGCCCTGTAGGGTACAGTAGTCAGACAGAAGCCATTCAGCCAGCTAAGAGTTTTCAAAAAAGCACCTGAAGGACTCTCAGACAATGAGAAACAAAATCCTGGAAGGCTTGTCTGATGACACCAAAGATTGAACTATTTGGAATCAGGAAATCTGGCATCGTTATTAAAACCATCCCTACAGTCAAACATGGAGGTCTTTCCCTACAGTCATCATGTTGTGGAGATGTTATTCTGGGACTGGGAGATTAGACAGTATAAAGAGAACATTGATGCAGATAGAATAAAGAGCTGTCCTGGGTGAAAGCTGTGCTCAGGATGGGATAAAGTTTTACAGTTCAACAAGACCATGACACAAAAATGCCAAGAAAACACAGAAGCAGCTTCAGAACAACTCTGTGAAAGCCCTAGAGTGGCCCGGCCAGAATCCGGACCTGAACCTAATAGAGCATCTCTGGAGAGACCTGCCCTTCCATCCTGGTGGAGCTTGAACAATTCTGCCAAGAACAATGGGAGAAACTTCCAAAAGAAAGTTGTACCAAGCTAATAACATCATTCATATGCAGACTTGAGGCATTCATTGTTGCCAAAGGTGCTTTGACCAAGTATTGAGTCTGAATACTTATGTAAATGGCATATTTATCTTTTAAAAAAAGAAGATTTGAGATATAAGGAGCAGTGGTGCTCTAGGTTGTTGATGTGAGAATCCGGGTTCAAGTCCCATTGTTGGTGAATTGCCACACCCCATATTACCCAGCAACTGCATGCAATGCTGGTCCCAAGCCTGGTTAAAAAATGGGAGAGTTTCATCTGGCTTAAAACCTGTGTCAAGTGGTGCATGGATCAATGATTTTCCAGAGATGTTCAACTTTGGACCCACTGTCACTGTGACTGTGATAAAATGATTACAAAAGATGGAGTTGAGCCAGAGTATGAGTTGTCCTTGACAGAAGTTTAATTCTTTTGAAACTCCAGAGATTTGTTTAATCAAGACATGACCATTACAGGACAAGACATGACAATAGAGGCTCAGATTTTAAGTGATTGATAAGTGATGGTGTAGTGGGCACCTTCAGGGTCCGGGTTCGATTCCCGGCCAGACTCGATTCCCGTCTTTGTGTGGATGGAGTTTGCATTCATGTGATCCGGCTACATCAGGTGTCCCATAACCAGCAGTGACCTATGAGAAATTCCCTCCTCAAACCCCCTCTCATGAATTAAATGGTAAGAAGGGAAACATGCAGACACAGCAGGGATTTAATCTGTGTACACAGCTAGGAACAAAAGCTCAATTTGAAATCAAAGCCTTCCAGTATGATCCTCTTGATAATAGAAAAAACAAAACAAAAAAGAAAATCACAAACAGCTCCGGGGAAGTAAACAAGAGCATTGGCGTGTATTTGCTCGCATGTTTACACGCTCGTCTGTAGAGACGAGGCTAGCCGAGCCCTGATTTGCATTGATGCTGCTGTATTTATCATCGAGCAGATGTTCTGGAGTGTGTTTGTGTTTGCAAGCATCGGGTTACAGCAAGCGCTCGGTAACGTTCAAGGCGACAAGGTGATGAGAGCAGGTGGTGCAGGCTTTGTGTGCCGTGACCTCAGAACGTCGGTGTGTTGACCCTTGAATTACGCCATCAGAAGCGATTATATAGCAGGGAACCAGGTCATTTTCAGAACGCCTCTTCCACCTAGTGTTAAAAGTGTTGGTGAAATCACAGACTCACAAATATCTGCTGGTTGCCATGGTTTCCTTCCTAGCACATCAGTACTGATGTCTGCACTTGGGCATTCTCCGTCAAATGGGCTAATTTTGCCAAGCAAAAATGTATGTTTCTATGATTTATGCCAACTTATGTTGGGAATGTTGCACTTAGCCCCAGGTTGTTAATGCAATAATCACTTTCAGCCAGGGTTCACATCTCTAATCATGTCCATGTCCATGTCGCATGTACCATGTCAATGATTAACTGACTATTTCTTCCTTCAATCTCCAATTCTTTTCACATTTATGCTTTAGTTTTTACGCATCTTTTAGTTTTACATATGATTAGTTTGGATTGATTCATGTTTTTTTTTTTACATTTGATATATTGAACTGTCACCTGCCTAACACACAGTATGACAATCCCTGCTATCCGTTATCACCCAAATGAAGATGGGTTCCCTGTTGAGTCGGGTTCCTCTCAGTTTTCTTCCTTTTGCTCTTCTGAAAGTCTTGGTTTGCTCATCAGGGACAATCTTATCATTTTGATTCGTACAAATTCACATTCTATACAAACGTTCATAATTTTGATTGTATTTGCGACAATGACAATTGTCAAACCCGCTATACAAATAAAATTGAATTGAATAGAATTGTTTTCTCTTTTGATTCTTTAACTTACTCATTTATTTTCACTTGTGAATCTACAATTCCTTTGACATCAATAGTTTAATTTTATACACAATATATTTTACAGATTATATACAATATATACTGTATATACAATAATAATAGAGGTATCCTTAACCCAAGGATTACACCAGCTAAGAGGCAGCAAAAATTAAAAAAATAACTCTCAAGCTTGAATAAAAAAACCCATAATGCCAAGTTTAGATGAACATTCCCATAAAACTCATCTAAGAAAAACAAACAAAAAAATAAACTGCTGGTTCGTGTCCACCTGGGAAAATTCCTTGGGATTTATAACACTGCTCTAACAGCCTTGACTTAGTGCACGTTCCACAACAGGGATGATTGAAACCCATCATGAACAACCTTCATCAGACTGCTGAGTCAGCGGGGCCAGGGCCAACTCCATGTCCTGAGTTGTGTCTTTTCTTTCACCTTTGATTGTTTAAGGGAACATTGTATGAACCTGGAATCCTGATAGAATATCCTGTTCACACACCAGCTGCTAGATCCTTTCAATCTTATGTGATGCCACATATTATTCATTACAAATGCTAATATGGCATTTTATTCCTTGCCTCATTACTGAGCACTTTTCCCGAACGCTCTGAGGTGTATAAATATAGGTAGAACAGATCATTAGTAGCACATTTGATGCAGAAAAATTATACTCACGTATTCTCCGTACGTGTCCTGCACTACAGGGGGCGGCGGTCTGTATCCTACAGGCGGTGGAGCTCCACGTCCTCTCTGTGCTCTCCCTCTGTTAGACGGAAGGCGGCTTGGTGGAGCTCCTCTGGGTGCTGCCCCACGAGGAACCGCAGCCTGGGGTGGAGGAACACCTCCTCTACTCCTGCAAATCACCACAAACAAAACAAATAAATACTGAGAACGCTGCTTTAATTCATTTGTATTCCAGCAGAATCCCTTATCCGGAACAACTTACATTATTATCTCGTTATACACCTGAGGGTTGAGGACCTTGCTTAAGGGCCCAACATTGTCGGGGGAACTTGGTTGTAGTAGGGTTTGAACTTGGGACCTTCTGGACTATAATCCAATGCCTTAACCATTCAGCTACTTGGTAAAGTGTCTTGTTTTTTTTACTGAAAACATCAGTGAAAAGTAAAACGTGTGAAAATCAGATCACAGGAGAGCAGAGGGAAAAAAAAAGCTAGCTTCTTACTAATTACACTAAGATAAAGATGTGCTAACTGCTTGTCACTAAGGTAAGCGCACGGGAAATTTCCAGCTAGTTATTTATAATGTGCAGAAATGTCAGCAAGCCTAAAAATATGACTTTTTAAAAAAGACGTTAATCAGTATTATATCTCTCCTGCAGTATTATATCTCGCCTCAGTATTACAGTCTCCTGCTCAAGGCGTGGAGGCTGGGTCTGTAGGAGGTGTGTAGGAGGAGGACATGACTGTCTATCCGCAACATCAGTCTCTCCACATGGTAATGAGCTGAACGTTCAGAACAGACTGTACGGCTGTAAAAAAAATATATACATGTGGCACTGATAAAGAAGACAATCTAAGCTTATAATATTTTTATGATGCATATCTTTCGGTAACGCAATGGTTTGTCACAATATTGTGGCAATGTTTCTGTGGAAACGTTACGGACGTTTATAAATAAAATAAATTTCCTGAATACCGACTTCCTTAGATATTTCTGCGTTTTAGTAGGGGAAAAAAATCCAACAACGATATACTAGTTAAAGTGTTAGGTTTCAATGAGCTAGCATCATGTTGCTCATACGGTGAACATATTTTATGAACATCCTGATTTTGTTTTTTCATCTTGCGATTTTATCTGTGAGTCACTTTAAGTCACATGAGGATGAGTCTGGTTCCTTTCGGGTTTTTTTTTTTCCCTTTTGCTGTCACCTCTGCCTTGTTCATTAGGGATAATTTTACCTCTCTAGCTGGATTTCTGTTGCTGAAAATGTCATATAAATCTATTTAAATAAAAAGATTAGATTTTGGAAATCACTCCTTAAGTGATATCTTTATGTTTCACACATTGGAGGACCCAAAACCAAACATGTTCTGTCTGTATTTCTGTATGTCTTGCCAGATTTTGTCACAGCATCACGCAAAACTGTCTGGACAGGATTTAATGAACCTTTGGCTGTACTTAGGTATTTGCCTGAACTTAAATTAAATTAAATCAAAATGTTCAGTAGAAGTGAAGTTATGACAAGTTATGTGACAGATTATAAGGTTTTGACCGCGTATATGCGTCAAACTGTGGGCGCATTTTTATTTTAATTTTTTTGCAAACTTTTGCAGTACCTACATCTGCCTTTTAACTTTTCATCTGTGTGCTTACTCTTTAAATTTTTTTTCTTAAAAGCTTCATCTCAGACTTCAATGTTAATCCACCTTCTGTATTTTTTAAACTTATAACTACCATATTTATAGTTGAGATAAATTTTATCATAATTTTTTTCACATATAATTTTCATACAAACACTTTCAACATTATTTTCTCCCACTTGAAAAGTATAATAATAATAATAATAATAAAAACATTCTCGATGAAAAAAAAAAAGAACAGCTGTCAATCACCACGTTTTCTCGGTGTGTCTATTGATCTGTGATCGGCCCCAGTTGTGAGACGGATATTTACCCAATTTCTCGAGCAGTATGAGCACAATCAGAGACACACAGTCTCTTATTCTTAATCGATCAAATCTCCAGGTTGTGTATCTGACCACCGGCTGGCTAAAAGAAGAAAAAAAAAACCCAACCCAGAACGAATTCGCTCACAAGTGTTCCCTTGAATATAAAAGCCACATCGATCTGTTTGTGTGTGTGTATATGTCAGTGTGAATCCGCACCTTCGGCTAAGTCACACGAGTGTTTATTAATCGCCTCATGCTGTAATGTGTGGAAATATACACAGCCAGTGTGAGGCACCTGGATGAGGTTAAATCAGTCTAATTACAATCCTGGCTTGATTTATCTGTGCAGCGTGTACTTTACTAAATATTCAACTTTTAATCAATATCACCTTGCTATAACTGGTATTGCATTAACCATTCGAATAGTTTTAATAAGTATTGCTCATTCAAAATAAATAAACAAAGAAAGAAACAAAACATGGGTGGAACTCACGTACATGCAGGTACACCGATCAAACATAAGATTAACATTAATACATTAATACTGATTGATCAATTATATGCCAGTAAACTGGTGACAGGATTATGGGCACTCAAGGCTCTCTCATGCCCACACAGACCAAAGCCAATGCAGCATAAATCGCTGAAAATATCAGTGCTGGTGTGGCATCTGCACCCGTCAGTCTCAGTGAAGGAGGTGTGGCATCTGTACCCGTCAGTCTCAGTGAAGGAGGTGTGGCATCTGTACCCGTCAGTCTCAGTGAAGGAGGTGTGGCATCTGTACCCG
>JAQMYJ010000012.1:3415480-3426300 GCA_030014305.1 Clarias laeviceps | reverse complement strand
AATTTGACCATTAATTTTGTGACATTATAGGGGAAGCTGAGCTTCCCTTGCAGTCTTAAAGAAATCGCCACTGCCTGAGATCTGTCCTCTGCAGGGGAGAAGCTTATCTATAGCTCTTTTACATAAACACTGAAATTGTTAATTCAGAGGAGGAGTGAAATAAATGGAGTTTGATGTATGAGGTAATGCATTTGGGCAAGCTCTGAGACCTGTGTCAACTTGTTAAAGGAATAGTTACGTATGGGACCTTTAAATTCAGTTTTTAAATCACACTTTATGTGATAGTGAATATTTATAAATAGTGACAATGTAAAATGTGTACAAAAGATTTTTCGATACAGTCCCTATTGACCCAAACTTTAGAACTGGATAAAAATGTAAGAAGTGCAAAAAACAGGAAAACTTTTTAACCCCTAATATACTGTACATTAGAGGGAAGCTGCAGGTGCTTTACATTAGCACTCCAAATCCGAAATGTGACATCAGATGGAGAGACGCAGGATCGTGAATGGCAGCGAACCAGAAAATAATAGAGAAAGTGACAATGAGAGAAATAAAAAAGAAATGAAAAAAATAAAATAAAACTGAGACAACAAAATATAGGCGTGAGAGGGAAAGTTCAAGAGCGAGGTTGCTTTTTTTTTCTGACAGTGTGATGAGTGGCGCTGGGTACGAGCTCTTCACTCTCCTTTATTACTTTATTACTTAGCGCTCTCTAATCCCAGTGTGAGAAGCTAAAATTAGCACGTTAGAGACTGGATTGTTGCAGCAGAGCGCGACGTGGCGAAATGAAGACGCTCCGGCATGAAAAAAGTGTGTTGTGACAAAGGATATTGCTGGTAGAGCAGCTCTATTACTCATCCCTAGTTATTAAAGGAGCTTTGGTACTGTGCTTTGGGGTTTAAAAGTGCTCAACTTGTATCTTAGTATGAGATTTTCACTTTATTACAGCCTTTGAAGCTTAGAGAACTCCGAGCTTTATTAATGTAGTTCTATTACTCTGTACAGGATGTAAAAATGACCACTATTACTCTGCTACTTCAGCTCTTTAACTTAGATCACGGTTTCAAAGAAGCTCAAGTCCCCATGCATTGGTGTTATAATACTCATCTTTTTGTATTAAATGATTTTTATTACTATTAAACGTGTTCTATTGCTCGTGTCTCTGCATTAAAGGAGGCCTGTTATTGAACACTGGGGATTCGATGCACTTTATTACTCAGTTCTTGGAAATAAAAGATGCCCCATTTCTTGGAATTCATAAAGCTGTATTTTTTTTTTTTATTAACGAAGGTTTATTATTCAGCTTTTGGTATTAAAGGAGGAGTTTGTGATTCTGGAGAAAGCTTAATGATATGTGAAATCAACAACCAAACAAATACACTCCTCAAATCTGTTCGTAAATTCATGGACACGCTTTGCCAAGACAGTGATGCTAACACCACGACTAGATGATCAATGCAAATATAAAACATTGCCAAGCACACAAACCTCCCTATAACCCGTCCCTGGGTCTGTTGTTTGTTCTTTGGTATTAACAGAGCTCAGTTACTCGTGTCACGGTATCAAAGAAACACTATTCCTCTGCACTTTCTTTCTCAACATTAAATCTTAGGTTTAGGTTTTAGTTTTCAAAAACCTCTATCAGTCATGTCTGGAAGTTTATTCCATATGTCTGGGTATTAAAGGCACTTTAATTGAGTCCAATTTGAGTATTATTTGAGCACTATTACTCAGCTCTTTGCTCCTAGCTCACCTTTAAAGGTCCTCGGGGCTGCATATGCAAGACCCTGTAAAATCACTTCTGCGCATTAAGGATTTTAATTGATTATGACCCTCTGGGTTTCAAGGCATATTTTTGTAGATAAGATGTACACGAGTGAGAGCAAACACACGCACGCGCACACACACACACACACACACACACAAAAAAAAAAACACACAGGGCCCATATCGGGGTAATGATGTGTATAAAAACACCAGATGTTTAACCCCAGCATGAACAGTGACAAAACACAAGCTGGCTGGTGTCAGGGCTCAGTGTGGATGATAAACTGCCTGCTGCTTTATCGAGTATAAATTACACACAACAACAACAAAACAACCACAACAGCAGCAACAACAACAACAACAACAATCTATTATATTTTGATTTCTGTAAATGTAACATTTTACTTAATATTACTCGATAATTATTTAATAATTACAGTAATGCTGTTTAATAACAAGCCCTAGTCCATTTAGGTTTACTATTTTCCCTTGGGCTTTGCCATGTGTCACCACATCTGATCATTTGGTTCGCAGGATCTGGCACAGGCTTTATGCCTCTATACCTGTCAGTCTCACTGAAACACGTTTGGTGTTTGTATTTGATCAGTATGATAGACGTGGCCATTGTTTGTCAGTCCTGATGCTGGAGGCGGGCCCTGTTTATTGTTGTTGCTATGTTAAGCAGATTTATGCTACTTAAACATCTGATCCTAAGATAAGGATTTTTTTGCACTTTATATAACATTTGATGTGGAAAGAAATGTCATAGTGTTTAGACTTTTGCTACATTTGAAAGTTCTTCCAGAAAATCTGACGGCATGTACAGTACGTGTAAAGTGAATTTGCGGTGATATATGGTTGTGTATACCAGATGTGATGTTTTTAGAGGCTCAGTGCTGCCATTTAATCTCTCATCATCTCACCTGATCAGACACCTCGATCCGCTCGGTCCGGCCCTGTCACTGGACTTCCTGCTTCATTGCATCATGTCACTGCCTTCGGACCTTTTCACTCGTTACAAATCCAGACCAGGTTTCAGGATCATTAAAACCACATTCACTTACAGACACACAGCCACACACACACACTCACACTGCCGTCTGTGTTTGACATGGTGAGGAGCTTTGTCTCTGCAGACTCTTTGGTGTTGCTGTGTGGTGTTCAGTGCATTAGCTGGAGCTCGTCATTGCTGAAGTCTGAGGTGAGAAAAAGTAATACAGGTGACACATCTGAACATGAATTTTACTTTCACAGACAGAACTCTTCGCAATTTCCATTTTTATTTGTAGGAGCTGTATATATATATATATATATATACATACCAGTGGGAATTTTAGTTAGAGGTTCAGGAGGACGATGATGATGATGATGATGATGTGGAGAACAGAAGAGGAGATAACAGGAGAGTCACGACCCTAAGTGGCATGGTGGCTTACTGGTTAGCACTGTCACCTTACACCGCCAGGTTGGATTCCCACCTCGTTTCTTTGTGCAAGGAGTTTGCATGTTCTCCCCGTGCTTGGTGGGTTTCCTCTGGGTGCTCCGGTTTTCTCCCACAGTCCAAAGACATGCAGTTTAGACTGGTGTAGATTAGTGTTCCCAAATTGCCAGGAGCGTGTGAGTGTGTGTATATGTGTGTGCCCTGTGATGGATCAGCACCTCGTCCAGGTTGATCCCCGCCTCGTGCCCTAAGTCTTTTGGGATCGGCTCCAGGCCCCCCGACACCCTGTATACATCATGAAGCGGTATAGACTATGAGTTACAACTCTTTATCCCTCTGTAAATGTAAACAGAGATTCTTGTAACCAATTATAATGCAGAGGGTGGGGTTTATAGAAAACAGATTCTTGTGTATGTTCACTGAGCTCCGAGTAACGGTTTTGTCACAAGTGCAGTGACTACGTCCAGGCTGTGGGTTAGCTGCTCACTGTTAATTGTTCCCTCCAGACAGCGTGCCGCAAACATCACACGTAGGGGATTCTCCCTTTTACACAGATGATGTCTCGCCCCATTCATTACCTCTGCTCCCAGAATAAACGTGTGACAACGACCGCAGATTTCACCACCGTTCATTACATACAGGATGCCAAGGTGCAACATTCCGTGCTGAACCGGCTGAACTCTCCCTCTCTCTCTCTCTGTATCTGTTTATCTTTCTGTATGTGTTTTTCTCTCCCTCTGTATCACTCCCTGCATCTCACTCTCTGTGTGTTTATCTCTCACTGCATCTCTATTTGGATGTCTCTCTCACTCTGTGTCTCTCTTTCTGTATGTGTTTATCTCTCTCTCTCTATCTATCTCTTTCATACTGTTTGTTTTCACTGGGTTATTCCTTTCTATAAATAAACACTTTTTTTAATTAACGGGTTGCATCTCTCATCACACACACTCTTACACACACACATGCACACAGTGAGGAAAAGCCACACAAATATTCCCTCTGCATTATCATCTAACCCAGGAGTTTTTAGACAGTGCTGTGAGATTGTGCATGTGTGTGTGTGTGTGTGTGTGAAACATTATATCATTTATATGCTGTATAATACACAATGTGATCCAGTGTTTTATCTCTGCTTGCTCTTTTTTTCTTATTTCGGTAACACTCATGATGCTCTGAAACAAACACTGACTCAGTAACACTCCTTTGTGTGTATCACTTTACTGCGTTCAGTCAATGAGAACACACAGTACTGGACTGTGAGAAATATGATGATGTCATCTTTTTTATGATAAATGATGTAATGCAAATCTGTTTCTAAGCTTTAACAAGAGCCTTGCTCAAGGGCCAACCAGTGTTTGTGCTGAAACACCTGATCTTTAGTCTTAACTGATCAAGTCAAAGCCTTAACCATTGAGTTTAAGCCACTGAGCCTTAACCATCTTAACCTAATCCCCTTCTTTTCTCTTGTTTGAGTATTTAGAGCTCTGACCCTTCATTAGTCACAGTCTTTTATGCCCCTACTACTGACTAATCGCAGTCTTTTAGGCCCCTTTTACTAGCTAGTCCCAGTCGTTGTGGCTCTAACACTTAATTATTCAGTCTTTGGGGTCATGATCCTTGCTTATTCTTGTTTTTATTGCATAAAAATGCTCAGTATTTTGACTTCTCACTCTCAGTTTGTCCTACTATTTTAGGCTCTGACTCTTGGTTTGACTCTCTTAGTGCTCTGACTCTTGATTTGTCCCAGATTTTAGAGCTCTGACACTTGGTTAGTCCTAGTCTTTAGATCTGTACCTCTTTGTTAGACTGGGACTTACCAAGAGTCAAAGCACTAAAGGCTGGGATTTACCAAGAGTCAAAGCACTAAAGCCTGGGACTTACCAAGAGTCAAAGCACTTAAGGCTGGCACTAAACAAGAGTCAAATACTTCTGGAACTAACTAAGGATAAGAACACTAAAGACTGGGAATAACCAAAAGTCAGAGAACTAAAGGCTGGAATAAAACAAGAGTCAGAGCACTAACAATTTAGACTAACCAAAATTCAGAGCACTGAAGACTGGGACAGCTCTTATTCTTGGTTATTGCCAGCCTTCAGTTGTCTGACTTTTGGTTAGTCCCAGCCTTTAGTGCTGTCACTCTTGTTTAGTCACAGTATTCAGTGCTCTGACTTACACTAAAGGCTGGGACTAACCAAGAGCCAAAGCACTTAAGGCTGGGACTAAACAAGAGTCAAAGACTTCTAAACTGGAACCAACCAAGAGTCAAAGCGCTAAAGACTGGGACTAACCAAAAGTCAGACAACTGAAGGCTGGCAATAACCAAGAATAAGAGCTGTCCCAGTCTTCAGTGCTCTGAATTTTGGTTAGTCTAAATTGTTAGTGCTCTGACTCTTGTTTTATTCCAGCCTTTAGTTCTCTGACTTTTGGTTATTCCCAGTCTTTAGTGTTCTTATCCTTAGTTAGTTCCAGAAGTATTTGACTCTTGTTTAGTGCCAGCCTTAAGTGCTTTGACTCTTGGTAAGTCCCAGGCTTTAGTGCTTTGACTCTTGGTAAATCCCAGCCTTTAGTGCTTTGACTCTTGGTAAGTCCCAGTCTAACAAAGAGGTACAGATCTAAAGACTAGGACTAACCAAGTGTCAGAGCTCTAAAATCTGGGACAAATCAAGAGTCAGAGCACTAAGAGAGTCAAACCAAGAGTCAGAGCCTAAAATAGTAGGACAAACTGAGAGTGAGAAGTCAAAATACTGAGCATTTTTATGCAATAAAAACAAGAATAAGCAAGGATCATGACCCCAAAGACTGAATAATTAAGTGTTAGAGCCACAACGACTGGGACTAGCTAGTAAAAGGGGCCTAAAAGACTGCGATTAGTCAGTAGTAGGGGCATAAAAGACTGTGACTAATGAAGGGTCAGAGCTCTAAATACTCAAACAAGAGAAAAGAAGGGGATTAGGTTAAGATGGTTAAGGCTCAGTGGCTTAAACTCAATGGTTAAGGCTTTGACTTGATCAGTTAAGACTAAAGATCAGGTGTTTCAGCACAAACACTGGTTGGCCCTTGAGCAAGGCTCTTGTTAAAGCTTAGAAACAGATTTGCATTACATCATTTATCATAAAAAAGATGACATCATCATATTTCTCACAGTCCAGTACTGTGTGTTCTCATTGACTGAACGCAGTAAAGTGATACACACAAAGGAGTGTTACTGAGTCAGTGTTTGTTTCAGAGCATCATGAGTGTTACCGAAATAAGAAAAAAAGAGCAAGCAGAGATAAAACACTGGATCACATTGTGTATTATACAGCATATAAATGATATAATGTTTCACACACACACACACACACACATGCACAATCTCACAGCACTGTCTAAAAACTCCTGGGTTAGATGATAATGCAGAGGGAATATTTGTGTGGCTTTTCCTCACTGTGTGCATGTGTGTGTGTAAGAGTGTGTGTGATGAGAGATGCAACCCGTTAATTAAAAAAAGTGTTTATTTATAGAAAGGAATAACCCAGTGAAAACAAACAGTATGAAAGAGATAGATAGAGAGAGAGAGATAAACACATACAGAAAGAGAGACACAGAGTGAGAGAGACATCCAAATAGAGATGCAGTGAGAGATAAACACACAGAGAGTGAGATGCAGGGAGTGATACAGAGGGAGAGAAAAACACATACAGAAAGATAAACAGATACAGAGAGAGAGAGAGGGAGAGTTCAGCCGGTTCAGCACGGAATGTTGCACCTTGGCATCCTGTATGTAATGAACGGTGGTGAAATCTGCGGTCGTTGTCACACGTTTATTCTGGGAGCAGAGGTAATGAATGGGGCGAGACATCATCTGTGTAAAAGGGAGAATCCCCTACGTGTGATGTTTGCGGCACGCTGTCTGGAGGGAACAATTAACAGTGAGCAGCTAACCCACAGCCTGGACGTAGTCACTGCACTTGTGACAAAACCGTTACTCGGAGCTCAGTGAACATACACAAGAATCTGTTTTCTATAAACCCCACCCTCTGCATTATAATTGGTTACAAGAATCTCTGTTTACATTTACAGAGGGATAAAGAGTTGTAACTCATAGTCTATACCGCTTCATGATGTATACAGGGTGTCGGGGGGCCTGGAGCCGATCCCAAAAGACTTAGGGCACGAGGCGGGGATCAACCTGGACGAGGTGCTGATCCATCACAGGGCACACACATATACACACACTCACACGCTCCTGGCAATTTGGGAACACTAATCTACACCAGTCTAAACTGCATGTCTTTGGACTGTGGGAGAAAACCGGAGCACCCAGAGGAAACCCACCAAGCACGGGGAGAACATGCAAACTCCTTGCACAAAGAAACGAGGTGGGAATCCAACCTGGCGGTGTAAGGTGACAGTGCTAACCAGTAAGCCACCATGCCACTTAGGGTCGTGACTCTCCTGTTATCTCCTCTTCTGTTCTCCACATCATCATCATCATCATCATCGTCCTCCTGAACCTCTAACTAAAATTCCCACTGGTATGTATATATATATATATATATATACAGCTCCTACAAATAAAAATGGAAATTGCGAAGAGTTCTGTCTGTGAAAGTAAAATTCATGTTCAGATGTGTCACCTGTATTACTTTTTCTCACCTCAGACTTCAGCAATGACGAGCTCCAGCTAATGCACTGAACACCACACAGCAACACCAAAGAGTCTGCAGAGACAAAGCTCCTCACCATGTCAAACACAGACGGCAGTGTGAGTGTGTGTGTGTGGCTGTGTGTCTGTAAGTGAATGTGGTTTTAATGATCCTGAAACCTGGTCTGGATTTGTAACGAGTGAAAAGGTCCGAAGGCAGTGACATGATGCAATGAAGCAGGAAGTCCAGTGACAGGGCCGGACCGAGCGGATCGAGGTGTCTGATCAGGTGAGATGATGAGAGATTAAATGGCAGCACTGAGCCTCTAAAAACATCACATCTGGTATACACAACCATATATCACCGCAAATTCACTTTACACGTACTGTACATGCCGTCAGATTTTCTGGAAGAACTTTCAAATGTAGCAAAAGTCTAAACACTATGACATTTCTTTCCACATCAAATGTTATATAAAGTGCAAAAAAATCCTTATCTTAGGATCAGATGTTTAAGTAGCATAAATCTGCTTAACATAGCAACAACAATAAACAGGGCCCGCCTCCAGCATCAGGACTGACAAACAATGGCCACGTCTATCATACTGATCAAATACAAACACCAAACGTGTTTCAGTGAGACTGACAGGTATAGAGGCATAAAGCCTGTGCCAGATCCTGCGAACCAAATGATCAGATGTGGTGACACATGGCAAAGCCCAAGGGAAAATAGTAAACCTAAATGGACTAGGGCTTGTTATTAAACAGCATTACTGTAATTATTAAATAATTATCGAGTAATATTAAGTAAAATGTTACATTTACAGAAATCAAAATATAATAGATTGTTGTTGTTGTTGTTGTTGCTGCTGTTGTGGTTGTTTTGTTGTTGTTGTGTGTAATTTATACTCGATAAAGCAGCAGGCAGTTTATCATCCACACTGAGCCCTGACACCAGCCAGCTTGTGTTTTGTCACTGTTCATGCTGGGGTTAAACATCTGGTGTTTTTATACACATCATTACCCCGATATGGGCCCTGTGTGTTTTTTTTTTTGTGTGTGTGTGTGTGTGTGTGTGTGCGCGTGCGTGTGTTTGCTCTCACTCGTGTACATCTTATCTACAAAAATATGCCTTGAAACCCAGAGGGTCATAATCAATTAAAATCCTTAATGCGCAGAAGTGATTTTACAGGGTCTTGCATATGCAGCCCCGAGGACCTTTAAAGGTGAGCTAGGAGCAAAGAGCTGAGTAATAGTGCTCAAATAATACTCAAATTGGACTCAATTAAAGTGCCTTTAATACCCAGACATATGGAATAAACTTCCAGACATGACTGATAGAGGTTTTTGAAAACTAAAACCTAAACCTAAGATTTAATGTTGAGAAAGAAAGTGCAGAGGAATAGTGTTTCTTTGATACCGTGACACGAGTAACTGAGCTCTGTTAATACCAAAGAACAAACAACAGACCCAGGGACGGGTTATAGGGAGGTTTGTGTGCTTGGCAATGTTTTATATTTGCATTGATCATCTAGTCGTGGTGTTAGCATCACTGTCTTGGCAAAGCGTGTCCATGAATTTACGAACAGATTTGAGGAGTGTATTTGTTTGGTTGTTGATTTCACATATCATTAAGCTTTCTCCAGAATCACAAACTCCTCCTTTAATACCAAAAGCTGAATAATAAACCTTCGTTAATAAAAAAAAAAAATACAGCTTTATGAATTCCAAGAAATGGGGCATCTTTTATTTCCAAGAACTGAGTAATAAAGTGCATCGAATCCCCAGTGTTCAATAACAGGCCTCCTTTAATGCAGAGACACGAGCAATAGAACACGTTTAATAGTAATAAAAATCATTTAATACAAAAAGATGAGTATTATAACACCAATGCATGGGGACTTGAGCTTCTTTGAAACCGTGATCTAAGTTAAAGAGCTGAAGTAGCAGAGTAATAGTGGTCATTTTTACATCCTGTACAGAGTAATAGAACTACATTAATAAAGCTCGGAGTTCTCTAAGCTTCAAAGGCTGTAATAAAGTGAAAATCTCATACTAAGATACAAGTTGAGCACTTTTAAACCCCAAAGCACAGTACCAAAGCTCCTTTAATAACTAGGGATGAGTAATAGAGCTGCTCTACCAGCAATATCCTTTGTCACAACACACTTTTTTCATGCCGGAGCGTCTTCATTTCGCCACGTCGCGCTCTGCTGCAACAATCCAGTCTCTAACGTGCTAATTTTAGCTTCTCACACTGGGATTAGAGAGCGCTAAGTAATAAAGTAATAAAGGAGAGTGAAGAGCTCGTACCCAGCGCCACTCATCACACTGTCAGAAAAAAAAAGCAACCTCGCTCTTGAACTTTCCCTCTCACGCCTATATTTTGTTGTCTCAGTTTTATTTTATTTTTTTCATTTCTTTTTTATTTCTCTCATTGTCACTTTCTCTATTATTTTCTGGTTCGCTGCCATTCACGATCCTGCGTCTCTCCATCTGATGTCACATTTCGGATTTGGAGTGCTAATGTAAAGCACCTGCAGCTTCCCTCTAATGTACAGTATATTAGGGGTTAAAAAGTTTTCCTGTTTTTTGCACTTCTTACATTTTTATCCAGTTCTAAAGTTTGGGTCAATAGGGACTGTATCGAAAAATCTTTTGTACACATTTTACATTGTCACTATTTATAAATATTCACTATCACATAAAGTGTGATTTAAAAACTGAATTTAAAGGTCCCATACGTAACTATTCCTTTAACAAGTTGACACAGGTCTCAGAGCTTGCCCAAATGCATTACCTCATACATCAAACTCCATTTATTTCACTCCTCCTCTGAATTAACAATTTCAGTGTTTATGTAAAAGAGCTATAGATAAGCTTCTCCCCTGCAGAGGACAGATCTCAGGCAGTGGCGATTTCTTTAAGACTGCAAGGGAAGCTCAGCTTCCCCTATAATGTCACAAAATTAATGGTCAAATT
>JAQMYJ010000012.1:3372530-3383917 GCA_030014305.1 Clarias laeviceps | reverse complement strand
GCCTTAATGTGGGAGCCCCCCTAGCGGCGGGGAGGAATTGGACACCACTAATATTGGGGAGAAAATTGGAAAAACCCAAAATAAAAAATAAAATAAAGTAGACATTTTTCTAGCTCTCCCCCTAAAAGTTTCAGACAAGGCTTTCGAGGGAGCTCTTGTTCTTTTCTGGGGAACCGAGTAACCCTTTCATCCCTTGTAATTTGAGCCATGTTGGACATGCCTGGATATGGCTGCTCTTCCATCATCTTTCCACAGCTGGCCAGCATTCATACTTCTTATATTGTTCTGTTACCAAGTATACATGCATCTTTATGCTCTCCAATATAGCAGGTGGCAGTATCTACCAGTTTGGTTTGAGAGTTGGCTATAAACACAAGAAAGTCAACCTTCATGTTATACCTAACAGTGCTGACATTTCAGGGAAAAATGTCAAGAGTGAGACAACTGGCGTTGATTTTGTCACATATTATACAACAAGTCTCCTTCCATGTTCAGGTATGGTTAGCTTTCAGATTTAATTCGAGCTGTGCCCAAGTATATCATATATATATACAGTGTATATACCATGGCATGTTTGAGACTTGAGCCCGGTTTCCAGATCCATGTAAAGTGTTTATATAACACAAAAGTACTGAACTTTGGGGTCAAATAGGGTCAATCTGTTCTTCGGCAGATAGTGTGAAAACAGCTTTCGTCTGGTCCTGTTGACCTCCAGCTCATCCTGTACCACAGTGGAGAAGTTGAGACCAGCACACATTTTTATTTTCCCCCATTTTCATCAACAGAAAAAAGGTCTTCTTTGTATAGAGGAACAGACTTTTTTTGTCTACATCATCAGAGTGTGTCTTATAGCCCAAGGTAGACCAAGTGGTGCTCCTCTCAGTGGCTTCTGGTCTTATTAGTGCATTCCTTTGAGAAATTGTTAAAATTATAATGTATTTTTGTAAAAGCGGGAATATATTGTAAGGCTCTCCATTTTTCCTGTGCGTACAGTACATTCTAAGTGAACTCCAGGGGGACAGAACTGCCGTAACGACCCCAGCATGAGACGTACAAATGTCTCCAGAGCTCAAGTAAATGAAAATAGATTACATCGCCTCTGCGCTGCTCACATCTCACGGCTTCAAACCTTATGCCTCTATCCCTCTGTTCAGTTCAATGAACAAAACAGGGGCTTGTGTGTATTCTGAAATTCAGCAGCTCTGGTTATTAAACGTGGGCTTGGAATTGGTCAGAAGGTGTTAATTAATTAATTATATTGTTGCAATTAACAGCAGATCAGAAAGTCCACGAGTAGATGGTGTGATAGTGCATTTTGGTTGCTATGGTAACAGGCTTGTACTGCACACGATCCTCATAAATTTATTCGAAAATGCAATCACTTTAATTTTAAATACATTCTACTTACTAGGGAGGTTGGGGAGATGTGGTGTTTTTATACCTTGTTTTTCCCTTTTCCTTTAAAGAATCATGTTACGATTTGGATAATAATCATCAATTTAGATTTTTATACTTTTTTAAAGATTTATTGTCTTTTTCCATCATCTAGATGATTATTTTGCTCAGGAACATGCTAACATGAACTAAAAAATTCTGGCATAGTGTAGCTTTTATGTATTAAGATTACGTTATATGTATTAAATTAAAATATATGTTGTATAATGGAATGCACTTACTTCTATTGAATTAGTTTAACCTAAACATGCATTTTTAAAACACATTCCCCTATTTATTTATTTATTTATTTATTTATTATTGTCTTGAGTCCTTCCATTTCTTCATTTATTTATTTTTTATAATCTGAAAAAATGGGAACAAATGTTTTACTGTGACAGGCTGCAAAATGCCTAAAGATTTAACAAGTTAAAAATTGGTTGTTTATGTAACAACCTCAGCAGCGACCTCATTTCCCCTCTCGTCTGTTCCAACCACTCAGCATTCAGCATCAGCTGTATACTAATCACTAGTCTGATCATCTGTCATCATCTGCACCTGTTTCTCACTGGTTCATGCCTTAAGTTAGATGTTTTTATGATTCATATGTCACTGTGGCTTAACAAACACTGGGCTTAAAATGAGAGACAAAAAACTATACCTCAAGACTACATTAAAAATAGAAGAAAATCTAACTCTTTGTAAAAGAAATATGAAGAAATGAAGGGTGTCAAGACTTTAGCGCAGTATTTACTTTAGTGGACATTCTGCTTTTAATATAAACATGATAATTTTTTTTTTACAGTGCAGATGATTTTAATGATCAGAATATTTAGTTTAAATAAATAAATAAGCAAAATATTTGCTTTTAATAATTCAATTATAACCCGAATCTGAAGACCCGACTCTTTAATATTCTATGTATAAATATTGGAATATAATGGTCATAAATTTTGTCTAATTCATTTCCACATTTTGTTAATATTTTTATTGAACTTACAAAGACTTTTTTAAAGATACATTTCGTAGGAATCTGTTGATTTCACAGGGATTTATAACTCAAAACCATCGATAAAGCACTGATCTCTGATTTTCAGAATTGTAAAGCATTATGTAATGAATTCCACATTCGTTAAATTTCATTAATGCAATATGAAATAGAAATCACTTACGCACCCTGGTGGAACAGAAGAAAAATCCACACCTACTTTTTGTCCTAAACTATTTTCAGTTCTCCAAACACACGAGGTTTTTCCCTCCCACAAGGGTGCATCCCTCCATCCCTCCCTCGCTCCTTCTCCCTCACGGATGTGTGAAGGTGGATTCCTCGGATACCTCAACACGCCTCCGCCTGCACTTTCCTCATACACACATACACTCCATTCTACACACATACAGTAGCGCACAAATCTGAGAACAAACTAAGAATAAAACAAAAGGAAAAAAAAAACACTTTATTTCTAATAGTTTTAGAGGAATGTTTTTTTTTTTCCTTGTTCAATACTACCTGTTGTACCTGATACTTGTTATCATTAGAATACTGTTTCATAGGAAAACATTTTTTATCTACTCCATAGCCATTAGCCTTGGAAATATGATCTAGAGAATTAGAATCGTAAAGCATTATGTAATGAATTCCACATATATTTGACAGTATAGTCTCTTTTCTCTTTCTCAGTACTTCTATAAAAAGAGATGCTGCACACTGTGGCATTATGAGTGCCTGTATGCTGATATAATATAACAGCTACAAGCTAGCAGTTCATCAGGGAATAATGAGGGAATCTTTAGCCACAGAAGCTGCATGCTAAGGTAAGCTAGCTGAGTCAGAGTGTGATATAGAAAGTTACCTTAATTTAAGGTAGAGTTTTGTTTTGGACTGATTTGTGTACAGAGAAATTATGAGATAAATACAAAGTAGCATCTAGAAAAACAAGCTAGCATGAGTTGCGTTGGCTGATGTTAGCAATTCTTTGCTGCTTGGGAATCAAAGGGCCACGGAGGGTATTCCTGTCCGATAGAGGGCAGTAGGCAAATTCTATAAAATGTTCAATTATTACAAAAATTGGTTGATAAATACCTTATCTTCCTGATCCTCCAACAGAATTAAGAAAGCTTTAATCCTGAACATTGTTTTAAATCAGTATAATGAACACAATCCCTTGCTGGTTCCTCCAGTTGTTATAGAATTACATGTATTATTCCTATGCATTATTATTATTATTATTATTATTATTATTATTAAATGCTGAAAAATCCTGCAAATGAGGCTGACAGTTTCCTCTTTTTTACTACATCCCAGAATCCTCATTTTTATATTATTTAAAAAAAAAAAGGATTTTGACAGAGTTTTGCAGACTCTGTCAAAATCCTTGGAAACAAACTAGAAAGCTAAAAATGTACAATAAATATAAATAAATATAAATAAATCAAATCACTTAGAATATGACGTGTCACAAAAATTCACATATTGTCAGAGGTAATTCTGGAGTCTGTTTTGTAGGGCTCTTCAACCAAATTTGCAGAGCGGCTCCAACCAAAATTAATCATTATTATCTTAGAAATAGCTATTATTTATAAGATACTATTATTATATTTACTATACTATTTACTATAGTAAATATGTTTTTTTTTTACTCTCAGGAGCCCCGTACTGGCCTGAGACCCTAAACAGTTGCCTGCCTTGCCTGGTGACAGCATATCTGTTTATTGTTCTAGCTAGTGAAAATATCAGAAATCTAACACACTAACAAATGTATTATTTTTTTATATTTCGGTGAGCCTTTATGCATGTGCCTACAGAAGCTTTAATGCATTGCTCATACACTCACCTGCTTACACTGTGTCCACTGAAATGATTTTAAAATCACATGGATTAGATGCCACATTAGAGCCAATGCAACCTTGTGCATCTGGTTTCAAAGTCTAACCCGACCTCTGTTTGTCTTCATAAGATTCCACGTTGTCATGAGTCATATCTAAACTCGAAACCTTTAGAAAGATTGAAACATAATGCAGAAGGCAGCATGAGAGGTGAAATCCAATCAAGATGACAGTCACTGTAATAACAAAAAAAAATAATAAAAAAAACAGATGCAGCTATCAAACAGGCACTAACAAACAGTTTCATCTACACTAAATATTGGTTGAATTAAGGTATTCAACATCTGAGAAATTCAGTTTTAAAATCAGGACATTTTATAATAAGTATTTTATAAAATATATATTTTTTAATGAACAAACAAACAAACCGAGCAAGCTCACACATGTTTCTGAAACCATAATATGATTCTCCTTATTATGAAATTAAATAATTGTTGGGAATATAAGGAATATAAGTAGCATCTCTGATGATAATCCATAATGTGTATTCTCATGTGCGTACAATAATGCTATGACTGAAACTATAATCAATGCTGAAACTCATGTAATGATATACTTGGGCCTAAAGCTATGTTAAGATGCCCATCTGTGCACCCCCTGCACATACTTCTGCAATCCTCTTCCATATATGGTACTATGTACAAGCTGTGATAGCCACTTCACTTCTCTGTAGCAATGTAGGTACCAGTAGTTTTGTGAATAACATGTCTGTGTTTTTTTTCTGTTAACCCTGTATATTGTATCGCGTACAATATACACACATGATTGTATTGTCTTTCCAGAAACAGTCACACCCTATGTGACGCACATACTTGTTTGTACTGCTCTCTATATATCCCCTGTCTGTGCATAAAAATTCTGGATATCTCTCGAAGCACTGCCTTGCATGTTGTTTTGTGAGATCTCTCCGGATCCGAGCAAAACAATCAGCTCCAGAGCAAGCCTGATGATAGATAGATGGTGTGAAGATTGTGGTTAATCCCATAATCCCAACAATCTGGGGGCTCGTCCGGGATTTCCTGGATCAGGTGAGTGATATTTTTTATCATACCTGCTGGTGTGTTGTTCTCACTCCCTGGTTCTCGAAATCTCTGAGTTTGTATAGCTATCTGATACATTGACTCATGCAATCAAAAGCGCTTTGTTTCTGACATTGAAACTGATAAACTTGTGGTTTTGCTCTGGAGGTTTTTGCTTGCTGGTGGTGGGTAGAAATTCTATAAATATAAGGTTTGAGGTTTTGCGGTTCTCACAGCTGTGAAAAAATGGGCGGTAGTACATCCAGATTTCCTGTGCAAACTCCTCGCGATTGGATGCAACGTTGTAATTTGAGTTACTACACTATGCCATGGTTAGATAATTTGGCCGGATGGACGGAGTCACAAACCCAATTCCTTACATATCCTCGACGTGGCACTTTTGTACCTAAATACCTGGCGTCTACCTATTCAAAAATCTATTATAGTCTAGGAGACCCAGGGTGGGATTACATAATATATTTTATTATGGGATTACAGATTATATAGCTATTATCTACAACTACAAAAACTATTTTATTTTGCAAAATTGGATATATTTATCTGTCCTGTATCTTATAATTTAAACTTATGCCGAAAAGTGGTTAATAAATTTCTGTGTGACATTATATTGAGTCACATCACATTTCGTATGTCCCCTTTAAATGTATGTGCCCACTGTGTCCATTGTCTTTATGATGCAAGGTGCTTGGGCCTGCTCAATGGTTACTTGCAACTATATTATAAAATTATTTTCCTAATGAACAAACAAACAAACCAAACAAGTTTACACACTTTTCTGAAGATTTAATATAATTCTCTACATTTCATATTTATAAAACTTTTATATAAGTATCCAACAACTATTTTATTTGACAAAATTAGACAAATTTAGCTTGTAGCTTATAATTAATTATCTTGGCGTTATGTTTAGATTAATATTTGCAATAAATGTTAGCAATCCTCTGCCAGCTTGCATTCCTCTGAAAAACAGTTCCTGTAAAAAGTAAAAACATTTTTAGAAGGATATTGATTTAGATTTTCTTTAAAATAAACACTGTTTATTATTTTACGTCTCTGATTATATATCAATTTTTCTCCCATTTCTAACATTGGTTGTGAAATAAGAAGCATGCTCTGAGATGTGTTGTCCTGAACGTGTGTGAAATGTGTGAACTTTAATACAAGGTGTCGAGTGAAGCAGCCCGCTTTAGAGAAACGACTCAGAAAATCCATTCATCTCATCAGAACTGTGATAATAGACATGTCAAACCTGACACGCGTCCATTTCTCTCTTTCTCTCTCCTTCTCTCTGTAAATGTCAGTGGAGTTTAATGGTAAGCATGTGGCTGTTAGCAGTGAAATGTCACATCATGAAACACTCAGTGAGCCATGACTGCTTTTCAGTCTCGACTGCGATATCAGACGAGGCGAAACAGCGAGAGATGAATGTACAGATAACGTTCCTTCACCTGAAGGTGGAGGAATGGCAGGTGCTGACGACTCAGTGAGCTTCTCCTCGTTAGGACCTTCCTGATGAAAGTATGCAGTCAGAATTCAAGCTCAGATGAACAAATGCTAATTTAAAACACACATATCGTATTGATTTATAGTTTTCCATTTAGCTTTTATAATAGCAGTTTTATTAAGTAGGTTTAAATACAATGGCTACTCATGGAAACATTTAAAACCTATAGAAAACAGTGAAAAAATATAATAATTATAAAAAACAAATGACTAGATTTAAAAATAAGATAGGGTAAGATTTAATTATTTGTCACATGTATATTACAGCACAATGAAATTATATTTTCGCATATGCCAGTTAGGAAGCTGGGGTCAGAGTGCAGGGTCAGCCAGGATACAACGCCCCCTGGAGCAGACAGGGTAACCCACATCCTTAGCTTTTTTAGCAATAAATAAATTCATTAATAATATCATATGTGTAGAAAACGGCAGTTTAAATAGATAATGAAAGTTATCATATATTATTGCAATAATGCACAACTGGATGTAGTTTAGAACTGTTTAGGACTCAAGTTTACATTTTTTGATTGTTTACTTTAATATGTTCATTATGTTGCCCAATTAGTTCCCTAAAAAAACAAACTTGAATTTACTTTCCAAGAAGTCTAGATAGTCTAGATAGTGTGCATGAAAAGGTTAATTAATTAATAGTGTTATATTTGTGTATTTAATATAAATGATTTGACTTGCAGCGCTGCCTTTCCTTTCCACTTTCCAATAATCATTGCAATCACTTGCCTTGCGTGTAATTTATATGCCAAGGGTTCTTCAATATTATGTGCAATATAATTTAACAATATCATACGTAACATCATTTAGCAATATCATGCAATACTACACGTCATTGTTGCTACATAAATTTTACATCAGAATCTGGTTTCTGCTACTCTAATGCTACCGGTTGCTGCACTCTACCTTTGTTTATCCTATGTACAGTTTGTGGATTTTTTTATTTTTATTTTTATTTTTATTTCATTTTATTTTACTCCCTGGCACAATAATTTCCAGGATTAATAAAGTTTTATCTTATCTCACTTTATCTTATCTTAATAGTAGCACTCCTGAGTGTTTTGTGGACATAGAATTGTTTTTTGGGCATACTGTGAGGGGACCGCTAAAAGCTTTAAAAGAGAGGATGTTGGGTATTGAGACGAGTAAGAAAACCAATGTGTTCGATTACATAAGCAAATTTCGTGAAAGGCTACAGAAATCTTGTGCTTCAGCTCATGAGTCTTTGTCCAAAGTTCAAGGGGAAATGAAAGCACACTATGATAAAGGGCCGTGACCAGAGCATTTGCAGTTGGTGACCAGGTATTGGTCCTACTTCTTATTTCAGGGTCTACGCTGTTTCTGGGCCGTACGAAATTCTAGAAAGGACAAGTGAGACTGATTATGTGGTCAAAACTCCCGATAGAAAGCGGCAAAAACGAATTTGTCATATTAACATGTTAAAAGTTTATCATGCTAGAGATGCTATAGAGCCTCTCACTACTGGCAAGGGAAAGGATGTAGTTTTTCCAGTGAGTATTGCTTGTGATCAGGGCTTAACAGTGGAGAAAGAGGATGGTGACTTGGATGGTTCCTTGAAGGCTGAAGGAGTCCCATTGTCTGCCAGACTACCAAACTCCGAAACACTGGCAAACTTGGCAAATTTTTTACAAAACCATAATGCTGATCAAAGACAAGACATAGTTGATCTCCTTAGCAGGGTGATGTTCCCACACTAACAAACGTACTACAACATAATATTATAATAAACAACTCCCAGCCCATTAAACAGCATCCATATAGACTTAATGCAGTTAAAAGAGGTTTAATGAAGCTAGAAACTCAGTACTTGTTGGAGAAGGGGTTAGCTAAGCCCACCATTAGTCCTTGGAGCTCCCCGTGGTACTAAGTTTTTCTGCACCGATTATCGACGCGTGAATGCCGTGACGATACCCGATTGCTTCCCAATGCCAAGAATGGAGGATTGTGTTGACAGTGTAGGGCCAGCTAAGTTCGTCAGTAAGTTGGACCTTCTTAAAGGATACTGGCAAGTTCCGTTGACTGCCAGGGCATCCAAAATTTCGGCCTTCATAACTCCGGACTGTTTCTTACAGTATATTGTTATGCCTTTTGGGTTGCGAAATGCTGCTGCGACACTTCAAAGACTGGTCAACTTGGTGCTCGCTGATGTCCCTAATTGCAATGTTTATCTTGACGATCTGATCGTTTATTCTCAGTCTTGGCCTGAACATGTATTGTTGTTGGAGACTGTACTTAAGCAGCTAGAGAAAGCATCTTTGACTTTAAACCTTGCAAAATGTGAAATTGGCAAAGTGACCAGTGACCTATTTAGTTAAGCAAGTAGGACAAGGCAAAGTGCGACCGGTAACAGCAAAAATTTCAGCAATTAATGAGTTCCCTATGCCAAAAACCGGGTGAGAATTACGCCGATTTTTGGGTATGGCTGGTTACTATCGGTGCTTTTGTCGGAACTTTTCGTCTGTTACAGTTCCGCTGACTTCCCTACTTAGTCCTTTAGAACCTTCTGTGTGGTCACCCGAATGTCAGATGGCTTTTAATAATATTAAGGCTCTGTTGTGGAGCCAGCCTGTGTTGTCTGCCCCAGATTTTACAGTTGGATTTAAACTGGAGGTCGAAGTAGGAGCTGGTGCTGTTCTTTTACAGGAAGATAAGGATGGGATCAACCACCCTGTCTGTTACTTCTCAAAGAAGTTCAGTAAAAGTCAGCGCAATTATTCAAGAGAAGGAGGCTCTGGCTTTGCTGTTAGCGCTGCAGCACTTCGAGGTGTATGTTGGTTCTTCTACTCATCCTGTTGTCGTTTACACAGATCACAACCCGCTAACTTTTATTCTCGTATGCGTAATCAGAACCAGAGGTTGATGAGATG
The DNA here is from genome assembly GCA_030014305.1 of Clarias laeviceps. Taxonomy (NCBI): domain Eukaryota; kingdom Metazoa; phylum Chordata; class Actinopteri; order Siluriformes; family Clariidae; genus Clarias; species Clarias laeviceps. Next base: position 3,374,160 of record JAQMYJ010000012.1, on the reverse strand, counting down.
GTCTCTCATCATCCAAAACTACAATCTTGACATTAGGTATAAAAGAGGTACGGATAACGTAGTGGCAGATGCGCTGTCCCGAGTTAAAAAATTATAATATTGTGTTGGTTTGTTCTTAAGGGTGTGGGTGTTACGCCCTGTAGTATTTTGGGGCATTTCGCATGTGTTTTGGTTCCTATGTCTTTCAGGTCCTGGGATTGGATATCGCACCTGTCAATCATTGTTTCCAGTGCGACAGCGATTCCCGTGGGAACCAGTGAGACAGCCCCAGCCGTGTATAAGAACGACGAAGTGACGCAGCCATCGGCGCGGCTTTTTGTTTCATTTCATGGTGAAATGCTTCCTGTACTTTTGAATGTACTTCCTGTGTTTTGAATGTTGTGTCAGTGAGTTGTGAATGGTGTGTTTCACGCGAAGCTCTCTCTACGTGTATTGTTTTGGTCTGACTGCGTACGAGTTCTTGGACGTTTCTCCATTCACGGTGTCGAGTCCAGATTAGTATGCACACCCTATTAGATTAGGGTGTACATAAACAGCACGAGTTAGACTTTGTTTAGACACACTAGATAGGAGCGAGAGCTACTTGTTGTACTTATGTTTGGCTAGTTAGTGTAGTTAGCGGGCATCCCACGCCCTGGTTTTGTTTTCATTTTGTTTATTAGTTTAGGTTGACTGCCGCGCATAAGTTAGAAAGTGTTTTGTTTTATTTATTTATTTGATTTAAGCTCTGCTCATGGCTCCCACCATTGAATGTGCTATTTAATATTTTGTATCTATTTTCTGTAAATATTATTTCTTTCTCTACTAATACTATTGGTTTCAACTATGTGTTTTTGTGCTTTAAATTACTAAAGTTTGCTAAAACTCAGCGCTACTCTCGAGTTTCTCATTCTTGTTCATAAATGACTTCTCAAATAGTAATCAGTGACGGTCTTCAATATATTAACCTTCCTTTTTTTTTTTTCTTATGTCGGCTTCCTATCTGCCTTAGACAAGAGCAAACACAACAACTAAATAGGAAACCGTAACAAGAGAAACCGTAACAAGAGAAACCATATTTCTAGCTGATATCACACAAGAAGAATTTGTTTTGGATTTATCAAAAAATATGGTTTGAACCTGGCTCGATATCAGAGCCCTTGGATATTTCTCCATGTTTTGTCCAATGGGTTTTTTTGTAAATTTGTCAGCACTGTAGCGATGAACAGGGCTCCCAAAGAGAGAAAGCAGTCAATTGATCACATTCCAGAGCCCCGCTCCCAGCGTGCATGTCGCAATTCCGATAATCTGATCCGAGATCATCAAGGAGCATCTGTAAAACAAAGCTGTAATCTTATCTGATCCGCGATCATCAAGGAGCGTCTGTGAAACGAAGCTGCAGGAAACTTCACAAGGCATAAGACCAGGTGCCTCGAAATAACCCCCAAAACAAAGGGTGTAAATCGGCGATCCGGCAAACAAAGCGGACAGTTTTACAGCTTCACCCTGAGTTGGGGAGGAACCACACTTTGACATCCTCCAGAGCACATGCCTTTCAATGAACAAAGACATACGGCATGGACACTATTTTAAACATCTTTAAAGTGTGCCAGTAGGGCAAAACGCATATACATATATTTACTCAGTATGT
>JAQMYJ010000012.1:3278738-3290610 GCA_030014305.1 Clarias laeviceps | reverse complement strand
CTTCACAACCGGCAACACAAAAAGATGTTCCCATAGCGTTTTCACGCAGCATCGAGTGTAGCTTTTGAAAGGGAACATGAAGATCTCGCTGCATCCTAAAAATATAGACGAACACAGTGGGAACTCAATTAAATTAAAAGCTTTTTAGCCATGTCAATAATTTCAAGCTTGGCCAGTGACTGTTACAAAGCACTGACATTAAAGACGTTTATAAAATGTCATAAAATCATAGCTCATGTGTAATCATTTATATCAGATCTTTGCAGATTGAAAGGTTTTCCTATTTTGTTTTTTAAGGTGATGATCATTAATCCTGAGTTTATGAGATACGTTTATGAAAACTGGTTGGAAAAAAAAGGAAAATATCCATCCACTGGCATCATCATACTCATGATGGCCCTGCACATCTGTGATGAGGTGAAAACATTATTATTATTATTATTATTATTATTATTTGTAGCAGTAGTTCTCCTTAAGGTAACTATAAGTGAAATGTTTGCAGTAGCATAGACTTCTGGTTGTACTGGGAGAATTTGGGGCTGTATTGGGCTAATAAATAAATAAATATTAAACTACGTATGCTTCAGTGTATCTCATCCAGCATTCCACATAAGTACGCAACAGGTGGTGTAAGACCTGGGGAATGGGATCAGTATAGGAAGGAATCGTTCTGCCACCTTTTTCAAACTCTGTCCCCATTCACAACCGCATCCATATGAGCAGAAATAATACTCAACTATGAATACTTTTTCCTCAGTTAAGAGACCCATTTCCAACAACAACTGTACAATGTAAGTTCCTTTTACCGCTGGGAAAATGTGTGTCTGGAGCTGGGCCCCATCGACAAAAGCACATGGGCACCCGAGATGCGCAATTGTCAGTACTGTATATTTTGAGATACCATAGGGTTACCATACATTCTTATTTAAGAATTTTAAACCCTTGAATGAATCTACATGAAAAATAATAACATTTCACAGTGTACCACTTACCTAGTTCATATACTCAATCTGAGACAAAAAAGGGTTAAATAATAATTATGTGTTCTTAGCCTCCATAAAAATCTGATAGGAAGTCTGGTTTCTGGTAGAAATACTGTACAGTAGATTTCTACCATCCAGCCATCTGGAACCCCAAACTTCTCTTTCCCCGGCCACCTCAACCAACTCCAACAGGGGGATCTCGATGCTTTCCCAAGTGGGTTTGGAGATATAATCTATCTAATCCATCTAATCCTCTGTCTGGTCTCCCTCTCTCTGTCCTCTGAGGAACTCCATAGGGAGGCATCCTGGACGGATCCTTACCAGATGCCCAAACCACCTTAACAGGCTCCTTTCCAAACTAAGATGCAGCAGTTCTCCTCTAAATTTCTCACAGACAACTGAGCTTATAATCCTATCTCTAAGGAAAAAGCCAGATCCTGGGGATCTTTGAATCAGATCCTCTCACTAACTTTTTCTATAGTGTGTGTAGTCTTCCTAAAGAATAAGAATGTGAATATATTATCTGGCAAAATTATGTTTAGTTATTATAAGCAAGTACTTTGCCCTACTTTAGCCTAGTCAGGCTCCTGGCAGATTCTTTCTGTCGCAGAAACACTGTTGACGCAACATGGGAACACATAATACAAAAAAAAAAATTCCTAATTCACTAAAAGGATTCTCTAGAAAAAAAGACACTTATTATGTAACGCAATAAATTAATACACTGTCAGGCCAAAAAAAGTCACGCTCTAAAATTTAATTGGATCTCCTTTTGCTTTGATAATGACCATGCAATTGCTTCAATAAGCTTTTGCAATGTCATAACATTGAGAGTCATATTAATTTCTCTCCAAGATTTTGTATTGATGATGGGAGAGTTACTTTACACCACTGTGTAAAACCTTCTCTAGCACCTCCCAAATATTCTCAACGGGGTCACGGTCTGAAATATGTGATGACCACATGTGAACATAATATCTTTCTTTTAATTAACCTTGCTGATAAATGATTTTCTTAAAGCTTCACAGCTGTTTAGTCCCAATCCCCTCACATTGTGTATGTGGAAATGTTCTTATTTTCACTGTTAAACATGACCATGGGTTTTAATGTTTTTCATGATTTGATTTCTCCAAATGTTTAGATGATCCCAAATCACAATCATTTAATTATTTTTTTTCTGACAAAATTTCTTCCTCGAAGTTCACCACTGTCCTTCCAGGTTTTAATAATGATATTTCTTAACCCAATTTTAGTTGGTTCAACAATCTCCTTAGTTGTTTCCTTTGCTGGATGCAGCTCAATAATTATACCATTTTGAAACAGAGTAAGAACTTTATCATGACCAAAGGATTCTGGTGTCTTCTGACACTGATGTTATAGAAGTGAGAAGTGACTCACTGAACTAATAAAGGTTAAATAATTTGGAAGGCTTGTACCTATTTCCTTAGTTAAATCCAGGGGGGTGACTTTTTTTGTCTGGGCAATAAATACTGAGATAATTTCAAATGATCAAAATGATCAAGGACAAAACGTTTACCGCCTTACTCTTCATCTCTCCCACTACCGCAGGTAAATGTATTTGGATTTGGGGCCAGTTCAAATGGACGATGGTACCATTACTTTGACCACACGCATAAACTGTCCATTAATGTGGGTGTACACAGAGGGGGAGTTGAATATGAACTCATCCAGAAACTCGAACAGCGACATATTATCAAAATGTACAAAGGATGGTGATAAAGTCAGGTAAAAATATATATTTTCAATTTATCTATTGAGTAAATGTAATGGACACTGAAATTGTTGTATGTATTTTTGTATACAAGTACCAATATAAAAACATTGAAGCTTCAGAAATAAACACCAATAAACATCAATTTGATCTGTTGAATCTTAGAATTGGACCTTTATGTTAAATTACAGTCCTCCCTGAGTGTTTGATTCAGAACCTAGTTAGCACTTTAAACCTGATATTAAAGTCCTTGAGTCAGATCTGAGTCAGCACTTTGAGGCAGATATTTAATCTGAGCCTTTGAGTCAATTCTAAGTCAGTTCTGTGAGTCAGATATTTAATCGAAGCTATTGAATCAGAACTGAGTCATGTCCTTTTTTAGAACAATTAAAATGAAACATTTCATTCTTAATAGCAAATTGACACCATGTATTTAATAAAAATAGGGAGATTGACTCATCGGACTGAAGTATATTCACAAAGATTGAATCCTTTATGGGTTTTAATCTTTCACCCACATGCATTACTGATAGCATTGCAACTGTAACATTTTTTTTTTTTCAAATACATTATTTCCATACATGAAGGATTTGAAAAGCTACTAAATCTCTCTCTCTTTCTCACCTCCCACAGATGATGTGTTTTTTTCTTTGATCACATAAGTTCGAGTAGGATTGTGCCATGTCAGCTCACTCTAACAGAGCTTTATTTGACCTTGACAGCTCTTCATATCAGTGCTGAGAACACACATCGCTGTGCAGGATGATCTAATGCTTATGATCCCAAATATTAGCTTATTATCAGGCTTGAGGATCTGGTCAGATTGGACACCAAATATTGCTTTACTTTAGGAATGTAAACCAAAAAGAAAAAAAAAAGAAAAAGAAAGTGAATGTTAACACCGCACATATATTCATTGTACAGTAGGCATGCAATGACCGACTGTTGTTATGTACAATTTTTGTTATGTATTTAAACTGTGTATGTATTGTTATTTACTATTTAGTGTGTGAAGTGTAGCTTTGTGTTATATCCTCCATTTGCAATAATAATTTAACCCGATATATCATAATGTTTCTATACCCATTGTGGCCAAGCCTCTGCAACACTTTCTGTGGTAGTGCATTTACCTTTTCCAAATATTAGAGTTGAAGTCAGTTTTCTTGTTTGTATTTATTGTGAAGGAAATAAAAAAAATGTATGCACCTCTGGCCTTACTAATGGAGCTGGTGTTTGAATGTTTTGCCGCTTTTGGACAGTTCAAGAAATATTGGCACCTTTTAATGTTTTTATAATGTAAAAAACTGAAGAAGCAGGTGCTCTACTTGCAAATATTCAGAAAAGAAACATGAATTTAAGACATGGTGGAAACTTATCCATCTTATTGCTATCAAGTGAGGAATGCGATGAAGTGACAGTAGATTTATTTTTGAAAAGGCAGACATACACGTAACTTCACAGTGACATGATTATGGTTTTATGGTTGTAGTTTAAGGAACAAAGATAAATCATGTTGCAAGTTCTGCTTGAACAAAGTACTGGTGTAGAATCTTTACAACCTATGCATTCTTAGAGAACATTTAGCTACTAATTTTGAAGAAGTTACTGTTACTCAAAGTGCCAGTCTCAAGCCCGGATAAAAATTAAAAAGGTGCATCTGGATGGGCATCTGATGTTAAAGCAGAAAGGAGAACATCACCACCAACAAAACCAACAACAACAATAACATTTCTTACAGTGCTATGCAAAAGTAAAAAAAAAAAAGTTACTATATAGTATAATAATAATAATATTATAAAAAGCAGTCAACAGTACTTCAGGAAACAAAGTCAATTATTGGTGTGAAATGCCTTATAATCTCAATTAGTGTGAAATGCAATATAATCTCAATTGCAATTTGTGTAGTTTTATAAAGAAATGAGCTGATTAGTTTTACTGAACACAACAAGACTTAATAAATGTTAAACATTAATATAACAGGGAGAGTTCTTCTGAGGACTGAGCACTGAATGGGTCATCTTTTTCCATGCATGCAAAACTTAGAAGCTTTTCTTTTGTTTTTGTTTTGGTATGTAATTATATCATTGTTTTGCTTTTTTTACCTACAGATATTTTCCTGCAAGATTTTTTTCATTATTATTATTATTTTAATGCTTGCATTAATGCATTTGTTTTGTACTGACCTAATAATAATTTAATAACTTATATATAATAAGTATAAAACATAATTTATTTTACTCGCCACAGTGTCTTACTGTATTTCTTAGAAACATTCTTAAATATAATGACAGTGGTATAGCTCTAAAGTCTACTTGGCCTTCTGTTTGGAGTGGTACACCTAATCCTGTGTTATATTAATGTTTAACATTTATTATGGATTTAAAAATAACAAAAGATACATATTTTGCTCATGCACACTGAGAGTGGACCCAGCCCTAGTTACAATTTAATCTCCCTCCAGTTAAAGACTATTGCTGTTCCATTTAAACTGCTCCTGCAGATTGGAGCCTTTGTGTAATAAAGCTCTAAATCCTGCCCTTTGCTTCTAGGATCAGTGAAGCTCTAAGGTTTTCTTGAGCATTGCATTGCTTTAAGTTTCTGTGCAATATCATTTATCTCCTAACTCTTTCATCTTATCTCTATGCCTATCTGTCATCTAATCTACAGGTTGATTCGTTCAGGTTCATCTCACTATAAAACCTTCACTCAACACTTAAAGGAACGGCTAAGAAAGCTTCAATTTTAATCTGGTCATACTGGAAACCGCTGATCCGAGTTGAGTTTTGATTGTTTCCTGTTTTACTATAAGTCTCCGCTAACTTTACCATTGTTATATAGTGTAGAACATCATTTTAGACTTTCCTGCTTTTGAAAATAATATTATCATAATATAACATTTTATTTGATAATAAAAAAAAAAATGCAAGATTATTGTGGGGAAAAAAACTACAGGTAATTAAGAAGTTTGTCATCTCGGTAGAATATTACTCCACAAAATCCAGAGATTTAATTGCGGTTATATTAATAAACTGAACTCAAATAAGATGACTATTAATTCCAGAAAGCACATTTTTCTATAACCTAATTAATAATGCAGTGTCTACACTGTAGCATCATTATACCGTTTAAGATAAAATATAAGCCTAAGCAGCTAAAAGCAGTATACTGTTGTTTTCATGTGCGGGAACAAATAAAATCACTGATGTCCATGGAAGTCACACAGACTCTGATGACTTCCTTGTGTGTTGACTTAACAAATATCTTTTTATCTAAGCAATCAGTGTAAACTAATGTATCGAAGAATATGGGTTAGAATGGGCCATATGGGTTAGAACCTGCTCATATGTCCCTTTTTTTTTTGTTATAACAATTTAGACATGTTAAAGGCTATAACTTACAGTATGCCACATGTTCCTCTGAAGAGCTCCAAGCTCGTCTCCTCAGTCAGGAGATGGCAGTGTTGATCTTCGCACTATTCAGTAATGGACCAGTCTCAGCATCACATTGACTCCAGCACTGAGGACATACAGCTGATTATTAAATAGTTTAATCATCCTGCTCTGTGTGTTCTTCCAGAACCAGTCCAAAACAACAACACAACAACACAAGCATGCCATGAAATGCTAATCAGATATCTATGTGCAAAAGGTGCATCTGATTATGACTGTTACATTAAGTTGCCTTTGGTAAAAAGAAAAACAGTGCAGCTATACTGAACAGTATATCTTAAACATACTGTACAATGTACAGCAGCCATGGTGGGAAAAAGTTTTGAAAATGACACAAATATAAATTTTTAAAAAGTCCGCTGCTTCAATTTTATTTATTTTTTTTATAATTTTTGTCAGATGAACAAGGTGCCGTCACGACTGCTCCAACCTATTTTACTTTGTTTTTCGTCTATCAAGTTAACTTTCAGTAACTTTAAACTGGCTAATTCATCACCATTGAGTACATTAAGTATGATAGAGATACTCTTATTTCTATTGGTATACAATGTACTCACAAGTCGACATTTTTAACTCCGGATCCGAGCTGGCCGAGTGAGATCCTGAGGGAGAACAAACTCAGTACACACTCAGTACAGTATCCTGCTCGCCAACGTCCAGTCACTGGAGAACAAGCTCGATGACCTCAGGGCCAGGGTAAAGTTCCAGAGAGACATTCGGGACTGCAATCTCCTCTGCTTCACTGAGACATGGCTGAACCTAGCAGTGCCGGACCACGTCATCCAGCCGGCCGAGTTCTTCTCGAGTTCGTTTCACCACATTGTTATACATTGTTATACAACGGTCAAGGATGGCTACAAGGCACAATCTCGCCCTCCGCTTGGGAAATCCGACCATGCTGCCATCTTCCTCATGCCAAAATACAAACAAAGGCTTAAACAGGAAGTTTCAGTTCAGAGGGAGGTCGCGCGCTGGACAGACCAATCGGTGGCTGCGTTACAGGACGCACTCGATGGCGCAGACTGGGACATGTTCCAAAACAGCTCTGATGACATCAGTGTGTTTACGGAAGCGGTTGTGGGATTCATCGGGAAATCAGCGGATGATACCGTACAAAAAAACGACCATCAGAACATTTCCCAATCAGAAGCCATGGGTGGATAAAACCTTCCACGACGCTCTGAGTTCTCGCACCGCTGCCTATAACGCGGGACTTGCGTCAGGTGACATGGACTTGTACAAGGCTGCGTCATATAACGTGCGGAAAGCGGTGAAGGAGGTGAACCAGCGCTACAGGAGAAAACTAAGGACAATAACGGATTATAAAGCACCAACATCCGGTATGATCAACGCGGACGTGTCTCAACGTGGCAGACGAGTTGAACACCTTTTATGCTCACTTCGAGGCTGCAGCTAAAGACACTAGCGATGCTAATGCAGAGCCTGCGCAAATCAGCTAGCACCTGTGTTCACAGAGATGTTCAACCTCTCTTTATCTCAGTCGGTGATCCCCACATGCTTCAAAGAGTCCATCATTGTTCCTGTTCCAAAGAAACCCCATCCTGCTTTCCTCAAGGACTATCGCCCTGTAACCCTCACCTTAGTAGTGATGAAGTGCTATGGACGGCTGATCAGAGACTTCATCATCTCTTCACTACCCGACACACTGGACCCATTACAGTTTGCTTACCATTCAAACCGCTCTACAGATGACGCTATCTCTCATAACCTCCATACATATCTCACTCACCTGGACACTAGAAGGGGGAATTATGTTAAAATGTTTTTCATTGACTACAGTTCAGCATTCAATACCATAATTCCCTCAACACTCACCACCAAGCTGGAACACATGGGACTCAGCTCATCTCTGTGTCAGTGGATCTCCAATTTCCTAACTGGCAGACCACAGGCAGTAAAGATGGGTGGACATGTCTCATCCTCCCTCACTCTCATTGTACATGCACGACTGTGTAGCCTCTACCAACTCCACCACCATCATCAAGTTTGCTGACGACACCGTCATGGTGGGCCTGATCACTGACAACCTCCTACTTTTGCCTTCACAGACACACACACACACACAAACACTCTTTCTCTTTGCTCTACACAGAAACACTGCTCAGTCGCAATTCTTTTCTAAGGTAAAGTGCAGGTGAATTTGTTTTATTTTTAGTTTACAACAGTGATTCCGTTAGTGTGTCGCTCAATCTAGTGTCATTAGAGACATTTCTTGTTTATTTTTCCGATAAACCAGCGCTTTAGTTGTGTGCGCGTATGTGTGTGAAAAGAGTGGAGGAAGGGTAATTGCTTAAAAGGGTAAGATGAGAAGGGGGAGAGGAGGAAGGCTCCTTACTTTAGCTTCACACACACACACACACACACACACAGCGCCGCTTCCGGAATGAATTATGCTCGTAATCCAAGGTTCCATTGTATTTTTTATTGTATATTTTGTACTGTAGTACAGTTATTTTATTCTTTCTTAGTTAAATGTACCTTCTATTTTCTTTTTTCATATTTATTTCCTATTAATAGTCTTTTATTTTAAGGTCACTGGCAGTCGTCTAAGCATTTCATTGCATATCGTACTGTGTATGACTGCGTATGTGACAAATTAAATTTGAATTTGAATGTTACTCTGGTATACTGAAGTATAAATACAAAAAGTGACAAAGGCTTTTATTGACAGTTACATTGAGACAGAATTTGTCTTTTTTGTTTGCCCACCCACCTCTTGAGGATAGACCAATAGGATTTCTCAATAGGATTAAGGTCTGGGAGTTTTTGGGCCATGGACCCAAAATCTCAATACTTCGTACCCAAGTTGCTTACTTATCACTTTTGCCTTATGGCGAGGTGCTGCATTATGCTGGAAAAGGCATTGTTTGTCCCCAGACTGTTCTTGGATGGTTGTGAGAAGTTTCTCTCTTTTTGTTCCATTCTTTATTCATGTTCTTAGGCACAATTGTGAGCTAGTCCAATGACACAGGACTGATGGTAGTGCTCACCTTTTCTTCTCTGGACAACGGATGCCTGGAAACTGGCAAAGGCAATTAATGAGAGAAAATGCCTAACCCAGTCTGAAGCAGTCCAATCCCTGTACCTTTTGCAGAAATAGTCAGTCTGTCCTGGATGGATTTCCTGGAAAGAAATGGCTTCTTTGCTGCCCTTTTTGAAATGTATAAAGGGGAGTGCTACTATCAGTCCTGTGTCAAACCAACAGTAAAGCATCCTGAGACCATGTGTGATGTCACTTCCACTTCTAAGGGAGTGGGCTCACTCACAATTTTGACTAAGAACACGGCCATGAGTAAAGAATGGTACAAAAACATAAAAATTTTGGGTCTGTGGCCAGGAAACTCCATAGACTTTAATCCCATTGAGAACTTGTGGTTAATCCTTAAGAGGCTGATGAATTTTTTACAGCATTAATAGTGCTAGTCTAAACCAATGGATTAAATTTACACCTATGTAAACCTGCAGAGCTGTTGTGTCATGGTTTCTGCTAATGAACAATTCATTAATTGAATCATGAATAATTCAAAAATTTATAATATCCCTTCTTCTTACAGGTTATTCTTGACTTTATTTCATCCTATCTACATGATACAATATAAATTCTGATCTCCTACCCAATACCCATTGGATCTAAATGAGGCAATGAGAATGACCTTGGGAGGAAAGAAAAATGCACTTTTTTCTCTCCACACAAGACTAGAGATCAGCGTTTTCTTCCATAAGAGAGACAGATCTATGTGTCAGAGTAGAGAGAGTGAAGCTTCACACTCAGCAGATGCTCGGTTCCTCCATCACCGAAATGGGCCACGTCTCAATTCCCTGCATGTGCTGCTCAAACCTGAGAGGAAGCTGCAAGGTGTTTATGGGAATAAGTGAGAAAAAGAAAGAGTGCAGGTTAGATCCTGAGTGAAGCTCTTTGTAATGAGGAATAGATAGTCGGGACATAAGAGCAGCACGCCAGCAGCACTGCCTCGGGAAACCTCGCAGGATTTTCTCTTAATACGCTGAATGTTTAAAGGAAGACATTGAGCTGTAGGTTAGAAAGTGCTTCATTCAGTTCTCACATTTCCCCAGTATTTAAATAAATACCTGTAAAGTACTTTCCAACATAACTAGAATTCTAATAAAGGATATACTGTATGTGTATGTCTCTTTTAATTACTTTCTAAATCAATCACTGATCCATTAATATTATTAAAGAACCATGACAGACCTATTTCACTGACTTACCACTTACTGCTTGTGCATTAAACAGCTTTTAGTTACTATTACCAGCCTCAGGCTTGTAATTTTCTTATAACAGTATATTATGAAGTGTGTTACTGCTAAAATCTATATAAATGTTAAATAAATGTCTTTTTTTTTTTTTTAAAGAAAAGCTTATAATAACAGCATCACTGTGAATAAGCTGCTCCTACAAGGGGGCATCAAAAAGGTTTGAGACTAGTTTTGTAATGTGCCACCAGATGGCAGCACAAGGCTGCACGCACAGTCATAGGGATCATTGACCTTCATAAGTGAATGTGCCAAAAGACATCATCCTGTGCACATCAAGAGCTGTGCAACTGGTGCTATTCTGACTGCATGCATTATCACATCTGAGATGGTGCAAACATGAAAATTCTTTGTGAAACAAAGCTAATCTTGAAACCACCTCTTATACGCATGGTAACACATTAGAAGTGATGCATTAATATCACGTTTGGACGCCTGTTTTGGGAAATTCATCAAACCATTTAAACAACTGGAAGGCCAAATTCAACACCAGCAACCAGTTGTAGAGTTTAACCACAAAACATGATAAACATGAGATTTTCAGATTTTCACTTGTTTCGGCAAATTATTTTTCTCAAGTGCACAATGTTATCTGTGATAAAACCTTTAAATTGAAAACTGCCACATATCCTTTTTTTTTAGAAGATTTAAACATACACATTTTTAAACCAATGCACTAGATAGCAAAATGTAACATATCCATAGAGCCTGAAAAAGTCGCATTACTTTTTTCTTTCGTTACATGATGAGTAAAAACAACTTGGCCAACAGGGCAAAATAACAGCTGTCATGAATGAATAAATTGAATGTGTTTGCAGAACATTTGGATAATGATATAGGAAAGAAAAGAAATATTTATTCTCTGTTACTGCAATTGCAATTTTCCCAGCAGTCATGGACTTCAAGGACAAGGCACTCTCATGAAGCACCGAAGTGAAACTAACACATGATGGAAGGTCATCCATGAAGATCATAAAGCTTGTGGCCGCAAAGCTGTTCCAAAGGTTCATATTATCATATAATGAAATAAAAACAAAAAACTAAAAAAAACTTAAATATTATAAGAAAAAGTTTTAGGTGCTTGGTTAAGATTAAAAGGTATAGAGGTACAAGGAAGGCATGTGTCCAGACTGTTTTCTATTCTGGCACCAATGTAGGTGAAATAAACCTTATATGTTGTCACGTGTGTTGTGTGTGTGGGCTGTAGGCGAGGCATAATCGCAGAGATGAAGCATTTAAAACTCTTTAATAATGAAAACAAAACAGAAACAAACAAACTCTAGTCATGGAACTATGAAAGAGCCAACTATGAAACTAAGACAAAACCAAAACAGCAGTAATACCACAGATTAACGGAACAGGAACTAAGGTAATCGGCATGATGCAGAACCACTGTTTAAACACAACATCAA
>JAQMYJ010000012.1:3228799-3245196 GCA_030014305.1 Clarias laeviceps | reverse complement strand
ATGGTGAAGAATGCATGGGGCATTGTTTCCACATTAAAATGTCTACATTTATTGGTGGACAATGCGGCCGTCATTCGTTGTCATTATTATGTAAACCCTACAAGTACTAGCTAATTTAAAGAAATGATAATAAAAAAAAAGTTTACATCTATAGTTTATATTCAGTGTGTGTGCGTGTGTGATAATTTAAACAATGTATGCTAAAATACAAGGCCAATTCCAATCTAAAGAAAGACTTAGTGGTTAGGGCTGTTGCCTTGCATCTCTAGGTCCTGGGTTTGATTCCCACATCAGGTCTGTGTGCATGGAGTTTGCATGTTCTCCCTGTGCTTGGTGGGTTTTCTCCACCGGATGATTCTTGGCCGTTTCCTCCCACAGTCATCCCGATTATGCTAATTGACATTTCCAAATTGACCGTAGTATGCGTGTGTGAATTTTGATCGTACACGGTCGTACAAATGAGAATAAATACAATTGTCACCATTGGCCTGCATGGTCTCTTGTTGGAATACAAAGGTTCCTGTATGGAATAGCTAATTTAAAGACGGGTTGCTAATCTATTGAGTAAAAGCGTTGCTAAAGAAACAGTCTACTGGGTGATAGTTCATTTAAAGAAAGTTATTAGGTAAATTCTAATATAAAGTAAGGCAACTAATATATTGAGTAATAGGTAATTTAAAGAAACTATGCAATCAATGCAATCATAGCTAAAGACTACCAAGGAAAACCCAAGCTAAATAAAGAAAGCTAATCTAGTGGGTAATAGTTAATTTAAAGAAAGGATGCTAATATACTGAGTGATAGTTAAAGAAGAGATGCTAATCTACCAAGCAAAGCTAATATAAAGAAAGGATGCTAAACTACAAGGCAAATGCTAATCTAGTAGCTACTTTAATGAGTAAAAGCTAAGCTAGCAGAAGACAACACTCTCTTTTCTCTGCCTTTAACTAAAATGCTTAATGATGTTTGGTAATTTAGCTTTTTACTGCTTTTAGAGGTAAAAAAAAAAAAAAAATCTATGAAGAAGAATATGTTCTCTCGATTAGCGTTGTAAATTATTGGAAATATTTAAGGTTTAAATTTGGCATGTCTGAGCTATATTTTTTAATTATCGCCCATCGCAATAAACATGCCTCAGGCTGCTGATGCGATAAACATGACAGATCAAAGCAGCTTTCAGGATGTTTTTGTGAATGGAGAACATCTATAGTTTACATTTAGTGTGTGTGTGTGTGCGTGCATGTGTGTTTATAATGAAACAATTCAAAAACACAGCTCATAATTGCTTTGGGTGTGTTCGCATTATAGGAGCTGCCAATCACACTGACACATTTTCAATGCACGCAATTAAAGTTCGGCGCAAATTGAAACAAGCCACAACAGGACAAAAGGGAACATGACGGACAGATAATAAATAAATCAAAAACCAGATGAGACAATAATTAATTGTTGACAAAATGCTGCCACGGATTTCTTAATCAGTGTGGTACTTCACACACTTTAAAAACACAAATGCATCTTGGTTTGTCCTGCTTTAACAGACTGGTTTAATTATAATGTAGGTTAAAACACAAAATGTCTCGGGTTATTTTGCTGTAACCCTGTCCCCTGAAAAAGCGGGAACGAGATGCCGCATGAAAACGCTATGGGAACATCTTTTTGTGTTGCCGGTTGTGAAGCATATGTGTATCAAACACGCCAAATTTTTGGCTTATATAACCTCAGTCAGGTGACGTAATCTGATGAAGTGCACCTGCAGGTTATAAATAGGAGTGAACCGTAAACATTCCTCAGATCTTTTTGTCTTCAGGACTGCATTGTGGTTGCGTGATGTGTGCAAGCGAGTTTTAAAGTGTTAAACTCACCGATATGGCGGAGTTTGTTAGAAGATCCGTACCTCCGCGTGAAAGGTCTCTTTCGGAACGCGATCTCCACACTTTGTTTTGAGCGCTTCGCGCGCGGCTCGCATTCTTTAAAGAGAAATCGCGAGCCGCGGCGCATTCCTGTGGTTAAACAGTGCTTCTGGCAGACGTGCACGAGACGGAATTCCCCTTTTCTCTCGCGCTCTCGTCGGATCAGGGAGTTTTTCTGTCCACTTCTCAAGCGCGCATCGGCGCTTCTTGTGAATGGGCAGCAGAGACGTACTCTCTCCTTGAGATTGAAATAAAAGAAACCTTGAGAGGAACCAGACTCAACAGGGACCCCATCCTCATTTGGATGATAATAGATTTTAGGAATTATAGGAATTTTTGAGCAGTCATACTGTGTGTTACGCGGCTGGAACTTCAATATAACAAAAGATGTTGTTAAGTTAACATGAAGTCCAGTTTGTTATTGGAGGCTCAGGTAGACTGTAGGAAAGTCCAGTCTTGAACTATTGAGTGACTGCAGTCACAAGTCCTTAGAGAACAGCTGTCTGCATCAGCCGAGGCCAAGTCTTCATGGTAAAGTGGAACCATCCACAGTCTCCACATGCATCCATGACGAGATCTCCAACCAGAAGCGGACCATCAGGATAAGTCAGACAGGTCCAGAGGGGAGAGATGGTTTGGATCACTGGCAGCTCAGGAGAGAGACAAAGAATAGGTGAGAAGAACTGAGAAGAGAAAGACATAACAGTTAGGTATCGTCAGTCACACATATAAGGAGAATGTACTGTATACTGTATGTAGTGAAGAGTGCAAGCAGAGCTAACTATTACAGCATAACTAAAAGGGAGAGCCAGACGGAAACACAGACATGAGAGCTTCCTGGGATGTAAACCGACGAGTCACTTCACTGTCAACAAACCTGAGTGATCAATAAGAGTATGGAAAGACAGCATCTAAACATACCAGACCACCATAATACTCTACATCAATGAATCCCCCAGATCTGCTCCTATTGCTATTGATACTACTGCTGGCAAATCTATTCACAAAAATGCTTGGCTAAATAAATAGATTTTAAGCTTATACTTAAACACTGACACTGTGTCTGAGTCCTGAAGATTAATTATAAGACTATTCCATAACGTTGGCATTTGTAAGAAAAGCTCTGGCCCCTGCTGTAGTTTTCATAACACGAGGTACTGACAAGCAGCCTGCATCCTTTAATCGAAGTAGGCATAGTAGGCTTTACTCATTATAGTGTCTCCATTTATGGAAAGCTAGTTTAAGAATGCATGTACATAGGTAAACAAATATTGTCAGTATTGAGGATAACACTATTCTGCCTCCACTTTCCATCACAGACAAACTCTATCACCCTGATTAGTGATCACATATCATACATCTGGACTCAAATTACACACCCCACTCCTTAAGGACTTATAGTATACATTAAACACAAAGTGCAACCTCTGTATGACTGAGCCTGACCTTATTACCTAGCTTCTTGTTAATCTGTTTTTCTTTACTCTGGTATTTGACTTTTGCCTCTCATATCATTTGGGATATTTTCATTAGACCCCATGATTGACGTTTGCAATTTGCCTGACCTTTAGCCTGTTTGCCAGACCACAGGATTTGAAAACTGGTTTGAATTTGTCTGCTTGCCTCTTCATTACACACTGCCTAAACTGCACTTGCATCCAGTTCTCCCAAATGAGTTAACACCTGTCACAGAGCTCCCTCAACGTGTGTGTGTGTGTATGTTAATGCTCCAGCTGAAATACCTCTAAAATAATTGATTTCATCATACCTCAAACTCTCTCTCCTCTTCCAAAAATGCTGTTTTAGTCTTTATGTAAATGAGCGACTGTGAAGCCCCATCCACTAGACATTAGCCGAGCAGAACATCAAAGCAGGAAGGAAATCTTTTTATATGAGGTCACATTAGGTGGAAAAACGTAACTGGCAGGTTTCAATACAAAATGGAAAAACGACAAGACTGTTTTTGTTTGTACGCCCACACTGGAGACCCATCTGAGTGTATAAACATGACTAAAAAGTGAGTTTCTGAAAACTACCAGAATGTAAACATGACGGACTGATTTTATTAGATTGTTTGATTGTTTGTCTTATTTGTTCTTTCAGAGTGATGAACCTAAAGTATCTGCACTAATCTCTAAGATCATATGCCCTCACACCTGCTAGACCTTTAATTATCTAATTTAATAGTGACTTATCAGTAAAAAACCCTTCTGATCAGAGTACTTATGTTGTTTCCTCCATGGCATCTCTCAGAAGTGCAGATGATGCCAGTGCGGCTTTTATTCAGTGTGTGGAAGAAATCCTGAAGTAGAGGAGTCTCAGACAGCAGGTGGCTAACACTTCTTCAGATATCAAGAGGTTATTTTTCAAGTGTTTGAGGATTTCTTATGGTTTCCTTCATGTCTGAGATTTCCATTTCAACCCCGGCAAGCGATAATGAAATGAAATGCTAAGACATTCAACATGAAACTCAGACTGTAAGAGAAGCATATTAAGGAGGTCGTTTTTTTTTTTTTTTTTTTTTTTTGTCCATAGGGATGTATTGCAATAAGGATAAGAATGTATTGATGTATCATCAAGGACAGAATGAGCCGCTGCTGTCATGAATGTTTTACATTATTATTACTATTTTACAAGAAAAATTAGGATTCTGTCTTGTCCATTTCAGAAGTCTTAGTCTCCTACTGTAGTTGTTGTTTCATTCATATCATATCAATAATTTAAGCTGATAAGATTTTTATCTTTTATATCATGTATTTGTGAACCAGGCCCTTCAGTATTTTGAATCAAGTCACTCCTGGACAGAGTTGGGTGGAGTAGCCAAAATTGTACTCAAGCTGTACTTCAAAATAATATTACTTAAGTGGAAGTAAAAAGTAATCATCCAAAATATTACTCAAGAAAGAGTAAAATAGTATTTGGTGAAAAGATACTCAAGTACTGAGTAACTGTTTCATCGTGATGTCAGATTTATTTACAATTTTCTTTCAGAAATTTTGTAAGCAGCCAGACAAAATGATAAAATAATGTACAATTTCTGACATTTCCAAATAATAAAATAAAATAAATGAATAAAAATAAATATATTTACAAAATAGCAAATTAAGGAACAAGAAACACAAATTTCCTAATCTCACTTTTTTTCACAACATAAAGCTTTTGAAACAAATACCTACTGTATGTAACATATGTATGTTTGAACAGTGTAAACTATTTCCAGTGTAAGATATACTGTATATTTAGTTGCCCTCCAAATGGCTCAGCAGATAAAAGAACATTAGAACATGTACAAGAGGTCCCACTTTACCATAAACTGTGTCCAGCAGAACAAATGTAAGAAACTTATATTTTTTAGTGTCTAGCTTATTTGCTAATTATATTTGTTAACATTGTAACATTAAAGAAAATAGCTAAATTAACCGCTACGTTTCCTCGGGTTAGAAGTCGAGTTTTTAATGTCTGTTTTGGCAGATAGACTGCAGTATGAAGCTGTTCTTTTGCACTTTGTGCAAAGCGGTGAAGTGGTGTTCAACCTCTTCTGTTGTATCATTGGAGACAGATGCCTTTGCTAATTTTATCCTTTCATTTGCTGTCTACCACGGTTGAAGATATTTTTCCTGCTATGCAGCCAGTTTGTGTGGTCATGTGACTACATGCGATTATTGTTGCTACATCTGATTGGTGAAACACAGTCATGTGGTCGATCCATTTCTCTGGCAAAAATAAAGAATATCTAATGTATAGAATAAATGTCTAGAAAAGTAACGAGTCGAGTGTAGCCGAATGTAACGGAGTAAATGTAACTCGTTACTACCTACCTCTGCTCCTAGAAAATAAAGTGTGTCAGATTGAGTAGGATGCGGCTCTTATTTTGAAGTGTCATATACAGATTTAATCAGAAGTTAAATTGGGATTTGTGAGGGTGGTGGGGTGCTCTTGGGGTGCGGGTGGTGGTAGGATGCAGCCTTAATGACACAGTCTGTCAATTTCTTATTTATCGCACTGTATGACTAACACAATTCCACCCCAATTATTTTAGAGACTGATATCTAAGATTGAATCTTAATGAACAAGTACCACTAGAAGGAAGTGCCAACTATTTTTTATTAAAAAAAACAAACATTTTATGGGCAATTTGGGAACACCAATTAGCCTAATCTGCATGTCATTGGACTGTGAGAGGAAACCCACCAAGCATGGGGAAAACATGAAAACTCTGCAATGTGTAGCAGGACCCAGGGCTTGATTTGAGGAGGGATGACCCTTTTGAAAAAAATGACAAAAAGCATCCCATCTGTAAAACTATCATCCCCCTTACCTCCCCTTTAGATTAATAATGCAGTGTATTATATAATATTTTTCATAAACATGAAATATTAAAACTCTCTATGTATAATCATTTTCAAAGTAATAATAATACTAACTTAAACTAATTAGCCAATCAATATTGTAACACGCTGCTCACAAGCTCACGCAAGTTTACGTCTTTTTTCGCTCTGTTTGCGCTTTTTCAAAATGGCCAAGAGAACAGTTCAAGCACAGCTTTTGAGATATTACAAAAAGAAGAGAACTGAAGGTATGATACATACGCACAAATCCTCTCAGCAGAGACACGATGAAAACTATGGATTCAGTTTAATACTGGAGTTTTTTCGAAATGACTGACAGCTTTAATGATTATAAACGACGCATTCTTTAACGCAATTTGTGTAATTTCATTCTCAATTTAAAGAAGAGGTTTTGTTTTGTTTTTCATTAGACTTTGTGGCTTCACCTACACATGCTTGGGTACAAAAGGGTCAAATATAGATTTTTAAATGCATAATAGTAATTTGACGGTGTGTGCGTGTGTGTGTGTGAGAGAGAGAGAGACAGAGACTGGTACATAGTAATACCAAACCACAATACTATTAAATTTAATTATTTCATTACTAATGTTTATGTAGATTTTTATTCTACTCTTATACTCCTCCTTAGATGAAAGCAATGGAAAGGATCAAATGGATCAAAAGTTTTGACAATTGCATGTTTAAATGCATGTGTTTTGTTTTTATCTTTTGATTTAATTAAGCCTATATATTGTTAATAAAACTGTTCTTTAAAAAAATTTGACATATTTCACAATCATTTTGTATGGTAAGTTATTGTCGTCTTCGTCCCCTTGACCATACCATACCCCTTGAATTTTGTTTTTACAATTCGACCACTAGCAGTACCTCTTGTAGTTCTTTTACTCAAGTTAAAGTACTAGGTACTCTTTATAAAGTACCCTAAGTACCCTATGAAAGGATATGGTTCCTCGCCTTGTTGCTTTTTTTTTTTTTAACTCAATCCAACTTAGGTATGTAGAAGTGCATTCCTAAAGTACCGAAAGTAAAAGTACTCCTTCTTCGTAATCATTATATTTATATTGATGCATTAATGTTTAAACATCACTAATGTTGCACCTGGTAATCCATATATCCACAATATATCATCGTTTATTAGTTGATTAGATTTCACATAAAAAAAATCTGCAAAATAACCTAAAAAGTAAGTTGAAAAAAAGTACCTCAAAATTGTACTCAAGAACATTACCTGATTATATGTGGGCTACAAACTGTAGGTACTTTGCACTTCTTATCTAATGTAACTAACAGACTGAGTACAATAACTTCTTTTCGTTATTACCCTGACTATCTCTTGCCTTATAATTAATTCAGTGGTGAAAAGTTTTATGCTTGCAGTAATGCTGCAAATATCTCTTGTACTGTTGGATTTAAGCAGCAACACTTAAAACCTCCTGAAATAAACAACAGACTGACAAAAAAAAGTGATTCTGCAGAGAAAACAATATTTGGGTGTTTACTGAAAGACAGCTTGTACTGGACTCATTATAAATGCTTAGTTTCAACATACTTTACAGCAACAACTTTGTTTTGTCTGCAAAAAACGAAGTTATCACCGCTGTTGTGAAAAATGCACACCGCTCATCTCAGTTTCTGCAAACTGCAGTAATCCATTTTCTTCTTCTTTCTTTAGCTTTCAGAAATCTGTAAAAATTAATTTGAATTAAATTTATATTTATATGGGCGCTTTTAACAATGGTAATTGTCGCAAAACAGCTTAACAGACTCAAAAGAAAATGATGCAAATTAGTTTGAAATGTGTAAGAAAATGTGTACAAATCATAAATGTCAGATTGTCCCCGATGAGTAAACAAGGGCGACGGTGGCAAGGAAAAACTCCCTGAGATGGCAATAGGAAGAAACCTGGTGAGCAACTGCAGTCACAAGTCCTAAGGGAACAGGTGTCTGCATCAGCCGAGTCCAAGGGAAACCATCTCCAGCCAGCATATGCATTCCAAGCAGACCACATGCAAAAAGATCTCCAACCCCAAGCGGAGTAACAGAATGAGTTAGACAGGTCCAGGGGGCAGAGGGGGTCTAGATCAGTGCCATCTCAGTGAGTGCTATGTGTAGAGGGTACACATACTTTACATACCCTCTATATTAAAGGAGTCAGATCTGGCCCAAAAAACAGAAGCATGCATGAATAAATATGAAGCTGCATGAATAAATATGAAATCCTATCATCCTTAAATGAAAGAGCCATCAGCACATTCAAATAAATAACTCATGAGGTAATCCCCAGCTTCTGTCAAATATACTCACTCACACATGCATGTTTCATTAAAAGGGTGAAAAGCTAATTAGTTATTTCTCTACATTGATGTCAGATAAGGACTGTGCACCACACAGCGCATCCCATGGCACATTTACACATATGGAATTTACACCTGAGATTTTTGTCCAGTTTAGTGACACATCAACTACTGACCATTTTATAAAAGAAAACCGAATGAAACTCATTAACAAACAGACACTAGATCAGATGAATTTCCTGTCCTGGACTTCCTGCCCAGGAAGTCCTGCATCAAGTTCTACCAACAGGAGGCAGACTAGCAACGCTGGCCCTACGCATCAACCTGCATGATGTGCTTGCACATGTCAAGAGGCATCGCACAGGAGGACCAACTGCATTAGATGCTTTTCCAGGCCATGAGAGACAAATTGGAATTTGGAAAGGTGTAGTCGATTTACAGAAACAACACCATGTTCATCTACTCTTTCGTGTCAAAATAGCTCCAGTGAAAAGTTTTCTTATAATCTTTAAAGCAAAGTTCTGAACTTCTCTGGAACCCCTCAAGTGCCTGTTCTTTCAACAGTAACATTTTAAAGATCCTGCTGTTGTTCAGAGCTTAGGTTATTGAGAGGCTCAATCACGATCACTGCTCGTTCTAGGGCTTTACTGTTTGCTTGTAACTGGTTGAGCTGTACACCATGAATTGCCCAGGCATCTTCTAGATTTTATTGGCTGTAGGGGTTTAAAGTATAGGTTAAATGTCTCCAAAGGCATTGTTGACTGCTCACTATTGGTAATCATGCACCCATCTACATTTGAGTTGGTGCACAGTTGTTTGCTGATCTGATTTTACGTTTTTTTCCATGTACCCAAGTTGTTGTGCAACATCTGAAGTCAGTAAACTGTACAATATGTGTTCACATTCAAACAAATATAAATGAAATAAGTTAAATATTACACAACCTGCTGGAAAACATCTCTCCAAAGGACGTCGATGCATTGGTTTTAATTCATTACACTGGCCTATAATGTGCCTCATATGTCACTGTCCCTACAGAAGCTTCATCAGAAAAACAACCAGTTTTCTCCCGCCGTGGTCCGATCTGACTTTGGAGGATAACCAATACTGACAGCAACAAAATAAGTGAATGCCATCAGAGTGGTGATGTGCAGTGAATGATGAGACTGGAGTTCCTGTTAAAACCAGCATGTGTCACAAACCTCCACCTGTACAACATTTCAAATACCTTAAAAAAATGGATGACTTCATTGTATGTAAACCCTTATAGATTATACTATTGCAGTTGCACCATGAGATTCATTAGTAATACAAATATTTTGGAATATGGAAAGCTTGTGGTTAAAAAGACAACAAATGATGAAAAGCAAAATTTGAAAGAGGTAATTTTCTGTAATGAACCAGAACATTAACACATATACAGATAACATCCCACCACTACGTAGAATAATTGTACAAACTCCTGATGAGATGCCCATGGCCATCTAAATGCCATAGTCTGTAACAAAATGGTGCATATGGTATTGCATGGGTTGCAACAACTGAATCAATGTGGTTTATGGTCTCGGACGGGCACTCTTCTTCTTTTTCTTGGGGCTACAATCCCACCAGCATGCTGGTAAGCCCTCGTCATCTGCAGTCCATAACTCAAGACAATTAACATAGAGAGTATACACATTCAAGCTACAATATATATGTAGTATAGTATATGTTGTATTATGCAAAGCCAGATCTGGGAAACTGGTTGTGGTCTCTCCTAATATGCTCCTCTAGCTCAGCATTACTGATAGGGCTGAATCTGATAAGAATTTTAGCTGAAATCTAAAATGACTTTATACGTATATGAAAAGGAACAGCCCAACATCCTTGCCATGGATCTCACCGTGAAGACTTGAGTGAGCCAAGAGCAGCTCAGTGGGTTGTCTTGTAATGTTAAGGGCAGGTCTCCCACATCTTCCTTAAATAGAAGTAAAAATAATGCAAATAATTGTCTAATTTTATTACGTCATAAAACCTATACTGTATGTACAAAGATACCTGTTGGTTTGCCATACCACCTTCCTCTATTCTGCAATTTAATTATTCCACCTTTCTTCTTCCCACATACAAGTAGAGATAAAAGTAATCAGAAAACCAAGGCATAGGCTAGCAGATGAAATCTGTGCACCTTGTGACCAGATGGTGGAGGTGAAGACCTGTATAGATTTTCTTATTACGAATCACAGATGGATGTTTTTTTTTTTTTCCTGATCAGCTCAGATCTTCTTATAAACAGGCAGCTATTTTTTCCAAGCCAACTGTGAATATGATTTTTAAATTGTGAAATGAAATAAATAAATGAACACGTGTGTCTGGTATTTTTTTTTTAAGAGGGCTGAATATTTGTGTGATATGTGTCAGGTGCACTCCAGTGGCATGTTAATAGTTGATCTAACACTGAAAATATAATGTATAAATATAAATAAAATTTGCCTAATGTTCAACAACACATGCATTGATGATGCCAATGAAGGGTAAAAAGATATAGCTATTAGCAGCATTACATTGAAGCATGTTCCATGTTCAGATTTTTTCAGAAGAAAGCTAGAGGTGGGAGGTAACTGAGTACATTTCATGTAGGGTGTATCATAAAGTTCTGAGATTAGCCCACTACAGATCTGGACGCTTTTGACACCTTAAAACCTGGCTGAAGAAGTCTCTATTGACGGTCTGGCCCATGGGAATGAATGTTAAACGCACAATGCTAAGCATGTTGAAAAAGACAAAGAAGCATAGACTTGGTCGAGCTGCAGACCTGCCTCAGCTTTTTTGGTTGTGGAGATGACAATGTGAAGACAATTGTCTCAGGCTCGGACCCGTACACTCAAGTTTCGTCACTGGTCGTGATCCTCGACATGAAGGATGGGTCATCCACAGCGTGCTGACGGGGTTGGTTGAATGGTTAAGCTCGTTGAAGGTCATCCTAATCTTTCGTCATCTTTCACTGATGTTCTTCTGCTCTTAAAGCGCATGTGCCACTCAAAACTCCTTGAATGACTCATTGCAGAATTACAGAAAAATTGCTGAAACATGTCAGATGTCTCTAGGGCAGATTTGCCCAGAGTTAACGCAGAATTTCACATTCGCCCTTTGTTCTAACTTGCTGTCCATGATGAAATAGCAGACGTGGTAATGATGTGGTCAGAATAGCACTAGTTGCACAGATTCAGATGTACACAGGATGATGTGTTTTGGCACACTGACTTATGAAAGTCGCTGCTCCCTGTGACTGTGTGTGCTGCCTTTTGCTGCCATCTGTTGGTGTGTTACAAAACTAGTCTCGAAACTTTTTGATACCACCTCATATGTGTTATCATATCGTGTTGTGTTGCCTAATGACATTGGTTGATAGAAGTGAGAGAGAGAGAGAGAGTTTATTAAGCTGCTGCCTCTAATATTATTAGAGAATAATAGTAAAAACTAAAATACAGTAGGTCAAATTTGAATTCCATAACTATATATTTTTGGAAGTAATATCCTTTAATATGGAAAAAACTCAGCAGGAGGAATGATGAGGAGACATGCTGCTGAAATGAAGGTGATGGTGGACGTGTGCTCCACCAAGTCCACCACAGTTATTACACATATACTGGCATATTCATTAATTTAATAGCTTCACAAGTTAATACAAGATAAAGCCCATCGAACCCCTGCAAGATCTACCATTTGGCATCTCTGGGATGTTATTTTATTTATCATGGCGCATGGGGTGCTTTTCTCCTATTCTGCGCGCCTGTGCATACTTTGTGTGTAAATTTGTTGGCATGCACCTGCCATCCACAGCGGTCTCTCGTCTCCTCCTGTAGTGATATTTCCACACGACAAATGGATTCTAAACTACTTATGAAACCATTTCAATTTTTATTTGAAGCTTATTAGATTTCCTTCTAGCCTGATACTATAATATTAAAGACAGCAATAGCTTAACACACACACACCCAATCTAAAGTCACAGTGTAATCACAAACCTGCTGTGCTGTTATTTAAAGCCTGTCCATTCTCCCCATTTGTCATTTTTTTCCACTTCCATAATATTCCTATTCATAAGGACTCACATTAGGTAAATATTGTGGTTATTTTATGCATTTGTGTGGCTCATCAGTGGAGCATGGTGACTTAGAGGTTAGCAATCTCGCTTTACTCTGGGTTCATGTCTCACATCAAGTCTGTGTGTGTGTGGAGTTTGCATGTTCTCCCCATGCTTGGTGGGTTTTCTCCGGGTTCTCCGGTTTACTCCCACAGTTCAAAGACATACAGGATAGGCTAATTGGTGTTTCCAAATTGGCCGTAGTGTGTTTTTAGTAAGAAAAAAAAAAATTAGTAAGAAGCTTTAACTTGTTAGCTAGTGAATACAAAAATGTGTAACTATGAATACAACCAGTGCAAGGCAATTTGGCTGGACTAGTTAACTAGTAAGGCTCAAAGTGTTCACTAGTTACCCCAGTGAGTCTTTTGGTATTCACTAGGTCACTCTCTATACCTCTTATCTTGTACAGAGTCATGGGAGGCCTGAAGCCTATCCCAGGATACTTAGGGCACAAGGTAGGGTACACCTGGTCTGTCGTACCAGTCCTTCACAGGGCACATAAGCACACTCACTCACACTGCAGGCAATTTGGGAAAGGCAGTTAGCCTAATCTGCATGTCTTTGGACAGTGGGAGGAAACTGGAGTACCCAGAGGAAACCAACCCAGCACAGGGAGAACATGCACCAAACTACACACGCATACAGACCCGAGGCGGGAATCGAACCATCAACCCTGGAGGTGTGAGGTCACAGTGCTAACCACTACATCACTGCCAAAATCTCCACTAGGTAAGTTTTTTGAGGCTCACTATCCATGCGGAATAACACAGGAAAAGTCTGTACCATGAGATGATTTTTTTTTTTCTGTAAACCACAAAGAAAACAAAAGGGATCAACTTGTCACAGCTTGACATATTTTTCATTTTCACCTTTTAGCAGTGAAACATAAAACCGTGCAATCGGTTTCTATTGTCAGTAAGTACAACAAAAAAGTAGCTCCTCTGCTTCACTGTTTTTTTTTTCGTTCCTTTTAACATGATCACATGAAAAAAATTATCAACAGAAATACCAGGAAAGGAAGTATCTATGCTGCAAGATAAACACGTACTGTATAGCATTGATGTAACTACAGTTAATTGTTTAGAAACTGCTGGACCAACAGAACAATCAGATCTAACCTGTGGCATTGCTGTAGTATAACACCAAAAAATCAATAAGCCCTATTCTCAGTAATTACTGATGAGACTCTCTCTCTCACTCACTCACTCACTGTCTATACCGCTATCCTGTATGCAGTGTTGCGGGGGGGGGGCATGGAGCCTATCCCAGGACACTTAGGGCATGAGGCGAGGTACACCATAATAGGTATCTGCCAATAGCTATATGCCAATCCATCGCAGGGCACACACATACACACGCTCATTCAAACACTATGTTTAATTTGCACACATACCCGAGGCGGGACTCAAACCCGGACCCTGGCGACAGTGCTAACCACTAAGCTGGCCCACTAGTTAACTAGTAAGGCCAAAATTGCTTTAACTAGTCAGCATTTTGGCCTTGTCTAGTTTACGAGTCGAGTATTTTAGGTGTAATTAGTTAACTAGCAGGTCCAGTCGTCAAAGAGTGTTTGATATCAGCGATATCAAGTAAATGCTCAAACAGCTTGCGATATTAATATTACTGATACTGCTATCTATATTAATACTAATATTATATGTATTGCTATTACAGGTTCTTTTAATAAAATTGTTACTATTGCTACTGCTACTCCTAAACAGCATCTATTGCTATCACTATCATTATCATCATCATCATCATTATTATACTCCCTCTTGCTACTACTGTACAATCAGTACTAACTACCACCACCAATTTACCAATATACAACCACTACTACTACTAATAATAATAATAATTATAATAATACAACCTTTTTAAAAGCAATAGTTCACCAATATTAATAGCCTCTTTTTCCATTGTGCTGTATGTTCTCTTGAAGGTCAGTACACATTAGCACAAACACATACGCACACACACACACACACACACGCACATGCACACATGCACACACACAATTACACATGCACACAAACGCCCAGGCTTGTTCCTTCCGTCTCATAGAAACACACAAGGCCATTAGCATGCAAAACTTTCCCCTTAAAATGCCTGTTTTGCCCTTGACGGAGCTAATTAAGGGATTTATTAATTAGCAATGCTGAGCAGCAGATCGTTCGCACCACTGGGGTTTTCACGCTTGAGCCCTGGAGCGGCTGCGCCCTCACCATTTAATAATTAGCAAAACAGAACAAAAGTTTAAGTTACAGCAGGGGCCCTGATTAACGCTTTAGCCTGCGTACACACAGCACATTTTATTTCCGCAATGATTTTCTTTAAGGATTCTAATCAGGTAGTGTTGCAGAAGTGTTAAAGAAGCTGAATGAATGTGGAGAGGAGCGTTTGCATTTTAGGGTAGATTTTTAAAATTTAAGTTCATTTAAAAAAGGCAATATTTGGAGACAATAAGCAGATCCTGTTTATCAATCCGAATACAAAGACTTTATTCGTGAATTGTTATGTGGTACAGTATTCATGAAAATCAATTCAATTACCCCTGGAGGGGTTGTGTAAATTTCCATGTAAGGAGACTCAGTAATGTGAACTTTGACTGATTTGTGGTTTTTACAAACCAGTTTAATGAATGCTGTGCAAATGATTTATTTCATCTGAATCTCATAAAGGAAGTGACTCTAGAGAAAATCCATGCATTAAAAAGGGAAAATCATTTTGCCATTTCTTTATATGCATAAGGCCTTACTATTATTGTTATTGTTGTGGGTATGGCGAGATGAAAATCAAATACATTGTGAAAAAGCACCTGAAAATTTGTTGTTAATTCATAAGATCAGCCATGCTGATTTTTTTCACACTTTTTGTGAATTTGTATCTCATTTTTTATGCATGCATTGATTAACATGAATCAACTGTACTGTACATGATGGAGTGTATTCACAACACAGCTGATGCACCTTTAGCCATGCCCATTACAAACAAATAACAAAACTCAAAGCCAAATTTTATAAGGAGAGCAGAATTTTTATTATTATTTTTAGTTATATATAATAATGTAATAGTCTATATATTAGTGAATTATGAATTATGTGCTTTAAATTAACAGGCAGTTTAAACAGTTAATATAAAAAGCACAGTAACTCGTCGACAATTGCTTTGAGACTTAGAGACGCAAATTGAGTTTCACATCCATGACTCTCCTTATATGGGAATCTCAGGAGTAAAATGCTGGATAGGAACAATTTTCCCAGTGTGATAAATGAAGCCTGCCGTTCTATCTGTGTAAATGTTTCCTAATGAAGAAATAATAATTAACCATTCATTCAAATGATAACGAGCAGCATCTTAATTACACCCACCACTCATTCTGACAGGATGAAGCTTTACTCAGATACAAAATGTACACTCATGCACTCACACACACACACACACAGAATATATATATACATACACAAGGCTAAAGAGGAAGTAATCAGCTTTTTTAAGGAGTTTTATCTCACAGTAACATCGAAAGCTACTTTTATTATCTGGTCTTATAATAATTATGCTAACGATATACGCCTTCGTCAGTCAGAGGTTAGTAAGGGTAACTTTACAGAGGTGTTTAAATTAGCGAAGGCGATGTCCGATGAAGTAATATGCTCTGGTCCCATCCCAATGAGACGTGGTGACATAACTTACAGCAGGTTATGGTCGCTGAACC
>JAQMYJ010000012.1:3204864-3218397 GCA_030014305.1 Clarias laeviceps | reverse complement strand
TTTTTTAAGTCAAAATTTATTAAAAATCTTTGCTCGTCTTGCGGAACACTCGTAAACCGCGTTACTCGTAATCCGAGTTTTCCTTATACAAAATAGCACTTTCACCTCAATTACACTCCCCGGACAAAAAATGTCTCACATTCTAATATTTCGTTTGACCGCCTTTTGCTTTGACTACAGCATGGACTTGTTACAGTTTCAGTAAGCGTAGCCAAAAACACAATATTTATTTCCATCCATTGTTTGCATTCCTTTCTCTGCAAAGATTTTATATTGATGATGGGAGAGTCGTCCTCATTTTATAATGTCGCTGACCTGATTAATTGTTTTTTTTTTCATTTTATCTATTTTGCACTATACTAATGTTGTTATTATTAAACTGTACTTATTGTATACTGTTTTATTTTTATTATTATTATTTACTGTACTTTTTTTTCCCCTTGTTCTTGGCTGCATTGAGCATGTTTGCGACAAAAGAATTTCCCTCGGGATAAATAAAGTTTCTCTTCTCTTATCTTATCTTATCTTATTAACAGAAGCAACCTCAGATCATAGGACTCACAGCCTTGTACAGTCAGCACTCGTGATGATGGGTGCTTCGCTTCATCTGTCTCACTTCTTACCCTGACACACCCATCACTCTGGAAAAAGGTAAATCTGGACTTATCACACCACATGACCTATGTCCAATGCTCCATAGTCCATTCTTTATGCTCTTTAGCAAATGGAAGCCCTTTGTCCTATTAGCCCAACTAATAAGAGGTTTTCTTAAGGCTACACAGCTGTTTAGTCCCAATCCTTGCAGTTCTCTACACATTGTATGTGTGTAAATGCCTTTCCTTACACTATTAAACCATAGTTGTGAGTGCTACTTAACATTTGATTTCACCAAACGTTTAGGTAATCTCTGAATATGATCATCAACATTTTTTTCCTACCACGTGTCTTCCATGAGAATAATGGTTCACCTTACTGGTTTTAATAATACGCCAGACATTCCTTAACCCAATTTTAGTGGTTTCCGCAATTCCTCAATTGTTTTCTTTGCTAGACAATAATTTTACTCTTTTGAAACGTTTGCCATGAACACAGGATATGTCTTCTGACATGGTTGTGTAAGAAATGAGAAGGTCCTCACCGCATCAGTTGGGGTTGGTATCTTGCTGCCAGCTGAACCATACTGTATGAATGACTGCAGTAATTAAATCCAGGTGGTGACGCCTTCTTTTTTTTTTGGCCGTGTAAATTTTTTCCTTCTCGTACATTTTATCATCTCTGTCCTGAAGGTGGCAGCAAAGTTACCATTTGACAAAGTATGTGTGGGTGTATGGGTGTGTGAATGTGTTGTGCGACTGGTTAGTGCCCCATCCAGGGTGTATCCTGCCTTGTACACCAAGCTCCCTGGGATAGTCTCAAGACTTTGAGACCCAACATACTGTAGGATACGTGGTGTAGCTAATGGATGGATGGATGGATGGATGGATAAGCTTTCTTTCTTTATTTATTTATTTCTGTGAAGCTGCTTTGTGACAAACCCCATTGTTAAAAGCATTATACAGATTGAAATGAATTTAATTGAATTAATATAAACCTTTGGACCGATCAGAACCCAGAACCCAAGACCTCTGTGGAATAAATGTTTATTTTGTGTTGCATACAGTATATTCAAAGAAGAAAGGATGCTTCAAAAATAATACTGACTAATCATTCTCATTATCAGCACTTTCATCTTCTACAGGAGCACTCTGCGTGCACATCAAAGCAAGACCTTTAATCTGAAATGTTGTTTTACTGCATCTGTCATTTACTCCTGAAGTACACTATTCCACCCTGTCCCTGCCATAAACCCTGTACATATATACCTGTCAGATGTTTGGAATTCTCAGAATGTCACTGCTATCTATATGCAGTCCTGCTCATAAGTTTACATACTTTTTTTGTTTTTACTATGATTCAAATTTAATAAGGTGTCATACAATAGCTCCATGACAATATTGGAAATAATTACAGAGATATTCCCTAACAAACGTTTGTATGTCCTCAGTTCTTTATACAGTGTGTTATGGCTTACAGTTGTGAATGAAACCTTTAATATTCTCAGGTTGTCAAGCTGCCCATTATTTTTGCCAAAAAAGCCTTCAGGTTTCATGTACTGTATTTCATGTTTTGCATGAAATGCATGTTTGATATGATATTGAGGCCAGAAGATTGCAATGGCCACTCCAGAACCTTAATTTTTTTTTGTTGTTGTATCCACTGAAGGCTCATCTGGGCCCTGGAACATTGTTTTAATCATGTTGTAAAGTCCCATTGTGTTCCATGTGCAGCTTCTAGACTAATAAAGGCAAACTGGCCTATAATATGTTTTGATAATGTGCTGCATAAATTCTGCCATTAATTTTTTATAAATTCCCAGCTTACATAAATCCCGAACATCAAATATCCATCTCCATGTTTCACAGTAGGGATGGTGAACTTCTCCTCATTTGCATTGGTGAGTTTGATCCAAACAGGGTTGGTCAGGGTTGGTGCCAAAAAACTTTCAATTTCGTCTCACCACTCCAAAAGACTTTGTGCCAGACGTTCTGAGGCATGTCTAGGTGCTTTTTGGCACATTGTAAGTGGGCTGTTTTGTGTTATTGGCAGAGAAGCAGCTTTTTTTTGGCAACTCGACCATGTTTGTGTAAATACCTTCTTATTGTTCATCCTAAAACAGCCTCACTACTTTATTGCAGAGAGGTCTGGACATCAGTCCAAATTGTTTGTTTTGTTTTGAAGTCTTTGCTGGACTACCTGACTGTGGATTGGTGTCAACAGAATCCCAAATTTTTCTCCTGTTTATCAGAGTTTGCACACAATACACTGGCATTTTACATTTTTTTTTTTTTATATCTTCTTATACTCTTTTTTTCTGAAAATTTAACTCCCTTTTTTTAACATCCTTTGATAGGCAGTGCATCTCTGGATGAAATGTGCATGGGTCTTTCAAGACCTAAAAAACTCAGCGTCTATTTATATAGACCTTTTGCACCTGGTGTCACAACATCTGTCTGTCATGGTCCTGGCCATTTCTGGATGGCAAACAGGATATTACTCAACAGATGCCAAAAACCTCATTATAAAAACCAATCACAGAAGCACTTTCAGCAAGAAAATATCTACTATTCTTTATCTTCAAACATAAAGCTGAATCCCAAATCTTTCTCTAATCCCTGTTGAAGAGAACTCCTTGGTGTTTGGAACAAGGTATTGTAAACCCTACACAATGCACTAGCTTTACAATTAATGTTATTTGGGATTCAACCTCAGAACAGTTAGTTAGCTATTAATTAGATAACTTGAAATGTCAGTATTAGTTAACATTGTCTGGATGTCATTTTATGAAATGTAAAGCACAGCACACAGCAACAAAAGCCATCAAATCCACAAGGAATAATATATTCATACATTGTCCTAGGTAACCATGGTATTATAACAAATCAAACTTTTGTAAATTAATATCATTAATATCTTCTTCATCCATTTTCACGTGGTTGTTCATCTCTTGAATAAGTTACAAAGTCTATCCTGACATACTGCACATTAACATAAGAAGCAAAACAAAAGCTATCAATTTATAGCTTGCTCTATTATCTGTGTGACAAAGCATCAGGTAATGCAGGAGGTCATCCGGTAATCATCAGTTATTTGCTCTGTCTTTTTTATTAAATTTTTGGCTCTGAAATACAACATTAACATAATTGATCAATGAATACAAATAGTAGCCTAATGGCGGTTAACGGTACTTCCACTGTCTGCTGTTGTGATTGACGTCATGCTAGTCAAGTGTCTGCAAAAGGTCAATACAAACTCTAATTACATTCATTTCACAATTCAAAGGTGTGGAAACCTGATAGCCACTTATCAGGCCAAACATTCAAATGTGTTTAAACTTTATATCATGGGCATTTGAATGATTTCAATTGTCATTTTGATTTAAAAAGGGTTCACATAATAACTCGCCACTCATCAATATCCTGATTTTTTTTTTTTTTTTTTTTTTATCTAGATAATCAGTCCTATTTCCCCAAACAATACCCACTATTTTCTTTTTTACAAATTCTGCAAAGGTAAGAGCAGTACTATATTTGGACAAAAATGTGAAAACAACAGTCCTTTGCTAAATCAATGTCGCTTAGAAGCTCAAGCTTTACTTACTGTTTATATACAGTACAGTCTGTTTTTTAGAGGAGACCATGGACTGGTCAATGAAGCATTCTTTTTTTTCTTAAAATATACAGTATGAACAAACAACATCAAGCACAGAAATCAAATAGGATTATTTACAGTGGGACAGGCATAGATCTTAAGGAAAGCTCCTAGAGAAGGTCTTCGTGCTTCTGGAGAGTAATGTTAAGCATAGCTGAAATAGTCTGAAGAGTGACTGGGATCTTCTGAAGTTGGAATTGTTGTGGTGACTGATCAGCTCTCCAGGGACGAGAGAAACCATGACAGAGGCATACATTATAATTGGAAAATAAGTCAGAAAGCAATGAACCTAATCGGAGATCTGTAATTCAAGTAAGCCCAGGCGGTGTCTTAAAGCCATGTTTTAGCTGTCAGGGAAGGGATGCGCTAGGGAAACTCCCAAGCTTTAGAGTTAGTGGTCCAAAATGGTAAAGCTAACCTGGAGGCACAGCCATATCAGATATCATATCACAGAGGGAAGTAACTCCTGCTACGTAACAGACTGCTGGCACTCCACAGGGTTTATTACTCAGTCCTTAGCTTCTTGTATGCTCTGCAATGTAATGTAATGAACCACTGAATCTCTATAAGCATGCACAGAAAACTCAATGAGTAAAAATAAATCTTTCCATTCACACTACAGCCAAAGCAAACAAAGCAAATACTTTTTGTTCATCTCTTAAAAGACAGGGTAATATTGAACTCATTGTGTCAGAGTCGTACCATAAATCACAGCAACCAGACAACAGATTTATCATTTTCATGCATTGAAAATAGATAGAAAGAGAAGCTGTGTGAGAGTTGGTATCAGGGAGAGTAAGGAGCACAATAAGAAATAAAACTATATCTCTAACAGATTTATTAAAGAAGAAAAAAAGACTTCCCTATTTGAAATCTAAAAAAAAAAAAAATCTCCATACCTAAATGGAATTAAAACAAATGGCAATCCCTGCACTTTCTGGGCTACTATAAAATATATACTGTAATTATCCAACATTTATGACTTTGAGTGGAAATATGATGTCATACTGTATAGCTATGTATAACAATATAAACAAAGGAGCTGTTGCATAGGTATACTGTTCTGTATACTGTGTGAAGTATAGATACGCATGTTTTTTTAGAATTTAAGAAGTGAGGGTTAAGCTAAAGTATACAGCAATCAGCCATAACATCAACACCACATAACCACATTACATTGAACATTAACAATGATGATCAATTATATTAATTATATACCAAACTTTTGTAAATTAATGACGGGTGACGGGATCACCCAAGGCTCACCCATCCCTGCGGGGACCAAAGGGCAGCCCTTCTGGCCCAGCAGGCAATGAGCCAGAGGCTGCAGACCAGGCCTCCAAACTCCACAGATTCCAATCCAAGTCAGCACTCATGGGATGCCCCAGGAAAAACAAGTCAGATACACGGAGGCACCACCCTACAACCCACAACACCCAAAGGATCTGCCGATAATGTCCTTTTGCCAGATACCACAGCACTCTCCTAAAGGTCTTGTGGAGTTACCTGTAAGGCTCCAGATCTACCCCAGTGGCCTATAAAATATTGGGATAATTTTATGTACGTTTAAATGGTATGGCTAATTGGTGTATGTTAACAAGTCATATCAAAGTACAAAAGCTAGAAAATTTACGTAATTTTTCAGTAAAATCCACAGAGCTAAAATACACATGAATACTGGTGGCATTCTTCATTTTATTCATCCATCAATCCATTATCCATACTGCTTATCCTGTCCTGTGTAGTGTTATGGGGGTGTAGAGCCTATCTAATGAAACTTAGGGCACAAGAGGGGGGTACACCCTGGATGAGGGTGCCAACCCATGACATGCACACACCCAATCATACACTACAGGCAACTTGGAAACACCCCTTATCCTACACAACATGTCTTTTAGATGAACCCCCCTCCCTCAACCCCCCCCCCCCCCTAACATGGGACAACCTACGAACATCACACAGACTGGAGGTGGGATTTGAAACCACAACCCTGGAGGTGTGAGGTGACGCCACCAAACACTAAGCCACTGTGACTCCTCCCTCCATTTTATACTTTTATACAAAATACAGTATGTCCAAATATCCAGCAAACATTTTCTAATTCATTCATCTTGGAATTAGAAACTAAAGCCGATTAGTGTGTGTTGTGTAAATATTATTGCTTCTTTAACAAATGGAGAACATGTTTTTAATTTATTTTTATTAGAAACAACTCTGTAGAAACTACAATATGTACTGTATGTCCATAGAATACGCTAAATCACTGGGGTATTTAGATTTTAAATTTGGAAAGGGGATTTGTTAAAAGGTCCTTAGAACAGCAATAACAAAAAAACTCAAAAATAGGTTTAAAAAATGTCATCTAGAGATGGAAATGGTATATAATTGTCTAAGCAATTATACAAGGACAGAAAAGATTATATAAGTAGATTAATCAGAATCAGATGTCGTGCTAAAAATGGCATTATTGCAGAAAGGTTTGCAGGCTGCATGCGGCGAGAGAAAGCGAGAGAGAGAGAGAGGTTGTGGAGAATATATATATATATATGGCGGTCTATAATGGCTTGCTGTTGTCAGTTGAGTTAATGAAGCTACAAAGATTAATTATGAGTTCAGCTTTATCAAACACCCACACAAGGCAGAAATATGTCGTCTCATTAAAATATCCAATTACCAAGCTGGCAAAAGTACAACAGAACCACCATCCCTCCCTCTCTCTTGACAGCCTCGGTCCTCTTCCGTGTAGATGAGGATGTGCTGTACCCTCCTACAATTACATCTACATTTATTCTTCTGGCAGGCAATTTTATCCAAAGTGATTAACAAATGAAGCAGTAAACAATCCAAGCATTTATCTGACAAGGATAGAAGCAGCAAGGATCTGAAATATGCTGGTGGAAGGGTTGGGGGCAGTTGGATGGTTTGTTCCACCCGCACAAAATAACAAAAGTGAAGAGTTGAGTCACCAGGCAATGTTCACCATTCAATGCTCACAAACCGTAAGGACTCCATGAAGAGACATGAAATGATTTTTTGGCTGCCCTATTCTGTAAGTATGCATCAAAAACCCTTATCACATGCAATTAGCTTTGATTAGCATTTTAATAATGCTATTTAGTGGACTGTGCATGCTTTGCTTGAATATACATTATACTGCATTTGAGATTCTCTGTGCCAGTTAAGATAAAACCTGAGGAAAGTCGGGATGAGGACTTGAGTTCCACACTGCGACAATTTCAGGCTGTTATTCCTAATAATCTACAAGAGTTGTAACTTTTTATGGTGGCATGGAGCTACAGAAGAAAACTCCAGAATCTCCCATGTTCCTGTCTGTGTGGATGTTTCTTCTCATATCCACACATGAAGTTCTGGAACAACTCAATTAGCTATGAATAACCAGCATCAGTTATTTTGAGGAGGCTAACAATTAGGATTAAGTTGCTTTAGACAGATGCACCACAAAAAATATATATATCCAAATGTCCACAATATGTAACCTGCACCTCTTCTATTCCATAGAAGAAGAAGAAAGCAGCATCTTCATGAGGTAGAAGGAAGCAGAAAAGCAACATTTAGAACATTTTGCAGACCAACCATGAGCTGACCTATGGACTGTAGTCATACTGTAATTGACTGGGCTGGGAGCCTATGCCAAGGAACCAGGCACAAGGCAGGGGACACCCTGGAAATAGTGGCAACCCATCGCAAGGCTTCACACCCAGAGGAAACCAGCATACCCAGAGGAAACCCAACAAGCATGGGGAGAACACACACAACAGTCCAGAAGTGAGATTTGAAGCCCTAACTCTGGAGTTGCGAGGCAGCTGTGCTATCCTCATAACAACAGTGAAATCAATTATAAATTATTTCTCTTTGATAATAACATACAGTGGAGTCAGATATTGGTAAAGGTGAATTCTCAACTATAAATTTAAACTGTTCATTGAGTGAGAATTGAGTGAAGGCTGCTTTAAACAGTTATCTTAAAGGCTATCCAAGGGAAAACATCTCCAACCATCATTAGGGTGTCCATGTGGCACATCACACCGTAATCCCATGGTGATTTTTAGGTTATTTATGCACTGCTATCCTCAGCAGTCACAATGCCAGGGTCTCAACTCTAGTAGACCTTGCTGGTCCTACCATTGAGGGAGTTGCTGCAAAAACAAGTATAGTACAGTGCAATACAATACAGTGCAGGGAGAGTAGACTTAGCAATGATTGGTAACACAATTGTGTAGTCCTAGGGGTGAGAATTTGGGAGAACTTCTATCCTTGATATACACCAGTTACTCAGCTACACTATGCATAGTATTGTGTAGAACCTTGGAAAGTACCAGAGAAGAATGGGTCAGAATATCATTTGCTTAAAAAAATAGTTAAAGTCTGTTGATTTCACTTGAGCTTGTGGTCTAACCTTTCAGACATTTTGGTAAACAAATAATAATAAGCAGGCAAATGTAAACCCTGTTCAGTGTCACTGTAACAAGAGAAATGCAAACACGGCAATAATGGAATGCTAAGACTAAACCCGTGTAGTCAAATCAGTTTCACCATAGTCTAAAATAAAAACACACACAATGGTGATAGTTGTCATATGGCAATTTAGCCAACACGCACATACAGTACACACACACACACACACACACACACACATCCAAATGCTCCAAGGCACAATGAAATATAAATGAGCAGCATGACAGCAAAACAAGATCAATTTTCAGACTTTCAAACATATTGGAAAATTATTATCCTTTCACACACAAGGTTGTTTATAACAAACTTTTCATTTGAAACCTTTTCATTTAAAAACTACTATATATTCTTTTATTCATACGTCTGTTAGAAGCTTTGAACTTCCATGTTGTAGGTAAACCTTGACACAAAGCAGCAAAACATAAAGCATCCTGATAAGTCCTGACATTGCTTCATTCTGTCATGTGATCAGTGAAGCGAAACTATTTGTAGTGCACCCCAGCGGCTGCCATGAGTAAATTAAATGTCGATGGTGTTTGTCCGGCCAGTATAGTGGGCGATCTTCACTGTATATCAGTTAGCGGCTTCATTAACAACCTTTAGGCTATATTTTGAGCATGTCACAATTGTTCAACACTGAATTTAAAAGAAGGCAGCGGATACGACAGGTGGAATTAAGGGCTAACAAAGCATTGGAACAGCGTGAGGAGCGGCAGCAAGCTGACCGTATATCATACTGTGAGCTGCTGTGGCGCACATGATGAGCCTACAAAATGGTAAGCACCATGGTGGTGTTAGTGTAACCTTTCTGTTTCACTTTTTTTTATTGATACTTAACTGCATCCTTAAATGACCACAAACACAACTGTAGACTGATTTATTCATTGTGCAAAAACTGTGGGAGGTGGAGTTATAGCATTTTGCAAAAAAAAAAAAAAAACACACATTCACACAAATTCACATTTATTAAAATATTAAATATTCTCTTAAACATTTGGTTCACAATACTTTATGCTTTATTTGAGGGGGGGAAAAAAAAACTTTTGTTTTAGTTTTTAGTTACTAAAATAGTAGAGTAACAATCTAAAACTATTTAAGGTTAAATACTAGGAAGGCATCATCATCATAATTGTATTACCAAAATGTGAAAACAAGCACGGCTGTAACACTAAATGAGACTGTGTGGTTGTTGACATTGTGTGACTATAGTGTTGACTTGTTTCAGATCTGCTGTCTGTGAAGTAACACTTACAGCCTCAGCTTAGTGCATTAAAATGTCTAAAATTAACCTGACATTTACAGATGCTGTTTTAGTGTTTTTAGAGAGATATTTAAAATGCCCCACTCACAATTTTAAACGTTGCTTTGTTTTTGCTTATCTTATCTTTCAATGCTCTTATGAAAAAGAGACGGTAATTTAATGGTTATTAAATTCGAGAATATTCAATTTGAGAGTGTAAAAGTATGGAATTATTTACATTTAGCTATTTCGGCACTTACAAAAGTGCTTAAAGTTTCTCTCATTGGATAGATTACACTACACTACTAAATATTTAAATATATACTTTTTGTTGTTGTTTGTTTTGATTCGTTTTGATATGTGCATGACCGGCAACAATACACAAAATTTAAAGTATTGCTAAAGATTGGTTTAACTTCATTGTATTCAGTTTGTCGCAATGTATATTTAAGCGTTTTAGACTTTTGGGCGACCCTGTAATGATGGTGCTTATCTCTAGAAGTTAAAGCTAACTCAGTCAGTAAAGCAGAAATAAATCTGTAGAAACCGTCTGGCTCTTAAACACCTTGTCATGTTGTGTTACTCAGCAGAAAGTGCAAATGAAGTGCAATGACATCAGTGGAAACTTTCCTCATACATCAGCTGTGCATTCACCTTAAAATAGACTGTGAAGACACCTGAAATTTAGACAGGTGTTACAAAGATACAAGAGAAAAAGTATAAGAAAGCTGTCTTGGTTTGAGGAACATAAAGCCACACATAGTACACAAAGGAAAAAAATCCAAATAATGTGAAATTAAGTCAGTATAACAGTGATGCAGTGGTTAACACTGTGGCCTTGAACCTCCAGGAATGAGGGTTCGAGTCCTGTCACCGACTGTCACAGCATCAGCCTGTACTCTGCCTTGTGTCCCTTGGATAGGCTCCAGGCCATGATGTTGTATAGGATAAGTGGTATAGAGAGTGTATATTTTAACTAAGGTAGCACCTGTCTCATACTCAAGGTCAATTGACAGACCACATAGATACAGTACATTTTAAACAAGAAGATGTTTCATACAGTATGTACTGGAAGAGACACCTTACACAGCTTAGTCTACAAAGACGGCTGATAAGGAAAAACATAGTAAACATAATAAACATAATCAAGCATGATACCCAATTACACACACCAGCTTCTGCCAGTTTCACCTCTGTGGTAAAAATACCTCTAATATGTGCTGTGAGGACCAGATGCTCCAGAACAGCTTTATAAAATGAGAGGTCACTAAACTCGACCTACACGGGGCATAAAACCTGGTGAGCATTCAAGAGGGTGATGAATGGAAGACAGATTTTAGCACCACCTCTGGCCACTATACACATTGTGTGATGCCATAAAGGCTCATTTCAACTCTTGCAGTGTTGCTGTGCCTGATTAATGATGTCTTGCTGGACATGCACGTCTATGGACTCCTCCAAGAAAGTTATTGTTGGCCAAAAATGCTAATAGAAATTAACCAACTGCTCCAAGCCAAAGTGCTTTCAGTTGTGAAAAGCTCATGCCGCCTGCCTTCGGTCGCAAGGCTCATTTTCTATATTTAGGTGCTTTGGCATCTCTGAGAACTTTGTGGATATCATGGGGTCAATCCAAGTCCATTTCCTGGACTTTTTCCAAGTCAATGTCCAAGCCAAGCGAGGAGGCAAGGTGGTAATCTGAGAACCTGTTCAGAGTTCCTGAACAGAGTGTTTCCTGGAGTATAAACCACCAAAGTCCCCCTGAAACAGCAACCATAAAGACTTACCAGGCATTAATGACTACCTTCAGAGAAGCATACAGATATGAAAGCAAGCAAACCAACATGTGAGGTCAGCCAAGACAACCAGGAGATTTGGTGATGTGTGCCAGGGTGGCTGACCTCACATGTTGGTTTGCTTGCTTTCATATCTGTATGCTTATATGTTAATGTAGTTTGAACAATTATAAGTATAAACATAATGATTTTTGTCTTCATTGAAATATAT
The DNA here is from genome assembly GCA_030014305.1 of Clarias laeviceps. NCBI lineage: Eukaryota > Metazoa > Chordata > Actinopteri > Siluriformes > Clariidae > Clarias > Clarias laeviceps. The sequence goes on along the minus strand of JAQMYJ010000012.1, from coordinate 3,206,429 downwards.
ACATATGGTTACGTATGATATATAACCATTCGTACTGTATATTGCAATATATTAATAGATAAAAGCACTAGTTCCTTGTATATGGAAATGTATTATTTAATATATTCCTTTATATTTTACAGTATATTGCCATATTTGTTTCCCTGTAAGGGAACACACTCCGGTACATACACTTTTAAAACACACACACACACACCTGCACACACACACACACACACACACGCACACCCTATACACTCATAATATACACCCACTTCTAAAACTCATATTACATGCACACACACGCACACACATATACACAACATAAACGCATGTCACATGGATTGTAAAATATGTATAACACACACACATCACATACATGCACAAACACACAGACACTCCCACACACATTCACACACTTCCATACACTAATATTACACACACACACACACACATTATACATACACACACTCATACACTCATATTATACATAAAATTCCATACACTAATATTACACACACACACACACTTTAATTGGTCCCAGGGGAAACGTTTTCCATTGGTTGTAATGTTTTGCATTGCTCCCTCAGCTGATAAGTATTCTACAGAGGAGGATGCCAGGTATGGGACACACTCTGTTCCTCTCATGATTGTGTGTGTGTCGCTCAGCACACAGATAAACTGAGATTTAGGATATCAGATGAATTATTTAATTGTAATCACAGGTAGTGAATAATACAGGAAGGCTAAGATTTATGAGCATGGGCATGCACAACCAAAGAACACTAACGATAAAGTAAATCACCGTCGTCCATCCCGGAGTCTTAAATATCACTGACATCAATTTCACAGACGTACAGTACATATATTGCCGGGCTCTTTGAGCGCTAAATCCCATCAAGACAAAAACTAAATTACAGAGAGAACAGTCTTGAGCAGCTGGTATATAATATTTGCCATTTGCCTATTTAATTAGGTGTGTGTGGTGCAGAATTAATAAAAGCCTTGCGAACAGAGTGAAATGATTTAACAGAGGTATAAAATATTAAAACATGCCCATTATTTTCCACATATACTTATGTGATTGCATAGCGGGTCCGTGTTTATGTACGAAAAAGATTATCCTGCCTCTTTCTGAACAAACACATGGATTAATAGAAGGATGTTTTGTGATGAATAATTGTTACTAGAGTGTTTACTCCAAATATGAGCACGTCTTTGTTTTGATAAAAAAAAATTGCATAGCTATTCCTATTGTTTGAGTGCCTTTTTATTAATCCATAATCCATTAATGCTATTTTTTTTTTTTTATTCTCTTATTTTTTTTGTAATATTGAGGTCAACAGCAGTCGTATAAGCATTCACTTCATATCATACTGTGTATGACTGTGTATGTGACGAATAAAAATTTGAATTTGAATTTGAATTTTGAATAGCCGGGGTAAAGCCGGAATGAGACTGGGGTGTGTCTTATCATCATGACTGGCTGAAAGGCTGAGTAATCCCTACTGAGTTTACATGGAAAACATGGCCTTTAAAATGCCACTTTAAAATGTTTATATATCTTTTTTTTTTTTTTTTTTGTT
>JAQMYJ010000012.1:3158094-3169350 GCA_030014305.1 Clarias laeviceps | reverse complement strand
TTAATTTAAAAACTAAACATTTAATGTTTATGACACTTAAATCCAATTTGCATAATAATTTGGAACGTAGTGTAAATCAGAGTTTATGAGGGTATCATTATAATATATTGTGTCTTATTATGAAATGACAAAAAGTAGGGTTCAGGTTCAATTCCCGCTTTGGGTAGTTTGCATGTACTCCCGTGCTTGGTGGGTTTTCTCTGGGTACTCCGGTTTCCTTGCATAGTCCAATATTAAGCAGATTAGGCTAACTGACTTTGCCAAATTGAACCATAGTGTGTGAATGAGCATGTGTGTGTACCCTGCGATGGATTGGCACCTCTTTCAGGGTGTACCCTGGAATACATGGACCATGTATACATGGTGGCGGCAGCCTGGATCCTATCCCAGGGGACTTAGGGCAAAAGTCCCGCCTCCTGGGATAGGCGCCAGGCCCCCGCGACCATGTATACAAGATTAAGTGGTATAGACGATGAGTCTTACAGACTGTGAGAGACAGTGAGCCAGTGGAAGACAGAGTGAGGCAGTAAGAGAAAAAATAAGACAACAAGACACAATAAGACATAGAGACAGTGAGAGACTGTGAGAATTAGAATAAGGTGGTGGGATACACAGTGAGATAATGCGAGACTGAGTGAGCCAGTAAGAGACATGACAGTGAGAGAAGGTTTGAGACAGTGGGAGTCAGAGTGAGACAGTAAGAGACCAAGAGACTGTTCTGTTCTATTCTTGTTGATCTCCTTACAACTGTCTCCATAGTTTCCTTTAAATAGTCAATAAAGAAAAACAATTCCGTAAGCACATTTCTGCATTCTTCGAGTTTCAGTAAGTCAGATAATCACCCTGTACGTCTGTGGTGAGCAGAAACACATGTTGAAATGCACAGTACATAGAGCACTGAGATGGTGGATGAGCTACAATAGCAGCAGACCACATTGACCCAACCTGCCTTGAGTCAACTGGTGGAGGTGGTGTGTTGGTGGGGGGAATGTTTCCCCAAACACCAACCATTCAGAGACTGAGTATTGCTGAACATGTGCACTGAAGAGCTCCTGAAAGATCTGCCCTTCAACATGGAGCAGAGTAAGTAAGTGAGAGACAAGGTGACATAGTGACACAGAACTGTGAGTGAGACAGAGAGTAACTGAAAGACAGTAAAAGACGATAAGAGACAGTGAGAGTTGTTGAGATATTGAGACACAAAGTAAGTCAGTGAGAGACAATGTGAGACAGTAGTGGGTGACAGAGTGAGACAGTGAGAGTCAGTAAGATACAGAAAGGCAGTGAGAGACAGAGTAAGAGTGAGAGACAGACAGTGTGAGACAATGTGAGACAGCTTGAGATAGAGAAAGACAGATAGACACTAAAATACAGAGTAAGCCAGTGAGAGACAAATGGAGGCAGAGAAAGACAGAGAGACACTGAGACTCAGAGTAAGCCAGTGAGAGACAGAGTGAGACAGTAGTGATATAGATAAAGACAGATAGACACTAAAAGACAGAATAAGCTAATGAGAAACAAAGAAAGACAGAGAGACAATGATAGACAGAATAAGTCAGTGAGTGAAAGAGTGAGACAGTGAAGAGACAGACAGTGTGAGACGATGAGAGACTGAGTGAGACAATAGTGAGACAGTGAGAGTTAATAAGAGACACAAAGACAGTGTGAGATGGAGAAAGAATCAGTGTAAGATGATGAGAGGCAGAGTGAGAAACAGAGTGAGAAACAGAGTGAGACAGTGAGAGACAGTATTCAATTCAATTTTATTTGTATAGCGCTTTTAACAATCTACATTGTTACATCAAAAAGAATTAAGTTTGTATGAAATGTGAATTTGCATGAATCAAAATGTAAGAGACAGAAAGACAGTGAGAGACAGAGTGAGAGTGAGAGACAGATATTGTGAGACAAAGTAAGCCAGTAAGATAAAAAAGTGAGACGGATGAGCGTCAGTAAGAGACAGAAAGACAGTAAGAGACAGACAGTGTGAGGCGATGAGAGACAGAGTGAGACAGTGAGAAACAGAATGGGACAGTGAGAGTCAGTAAGAGACAGAAAGACAGAGAGAGACAGAGTGAGAGTGTGAGACAGTGTGAGAAGCAATTTTTACAATATCTTGTAGAATCCATACCATGGCGAGTCTCTGATTATCTGAAAGCTTTATGAAAGTATTGTAAGTAAGTGTTCCTAATAAAGTGTCCAGTGAGATTATGACTGTGTATGATAGAATTGCATCACTGTTGCATTCACGTGCTGCATATTACAATGTGTGTGTGTGTGTGTGTGTGTGTGAGAAAGCGAGAGAGAGAGATTGTAAGTCCTTATTGCTTAGGTATGCACGCACCTGTGGATGGTCGTGTTGTGAGAATGGGGGCGTGTCCACGAACAAGGGGGCGTGTCCGTGGGCTCCATGTGTTTTCCGTGCCGCTGTGTGAGACAGAAGCCCAGAGTGGCTCTGTTAGAATAAACGTCGCTGCTCGTTCTCATGCAAACACACACACACGCGCACCGGAGCGCGCACGGATGAGTGTGTTTGTGTGTGACATCGGAGGGGATCAGCGGTTCTTTCCGTGTGCGCTGTAAGTGACATCTGCTTTAATATGCGTGCATATATATGTGTGTGTGTGCGTGTGTAATAAGTCATTAAGCGCACCGCCGTGTTGCGCGCGTTAACTGATCCGAAGCTTATAATAAACGTTTATTCTAAGGTCTGTGCGCTCGCTGCGCGTGAACGAAGCGGGGTTTCAAACGCTTTTTTATTTCCCGCGTTCAGGGAATGTATAGTGTGTGTGTGTGTGTGTTTTAACACCTCCAGCCGTCAGTGTGTGGAATTCAGTCAAACCGGACACACCGAAACCAGGTTTATTCCTGTAGCTGACGTCTCATTAACACACACACACACACACACACACACACACAGACAGAGTAAAATCTCCGGCGCTGATTAAACACTGCATATCATTGAATCAATTTGGTGCTGTGTACACAACTAGCACTCTTACACACACTGCACAGACGGAGTGTTACAGGTGAGTTCAACACTGTACGGCTTCCATCTAAACACAGTCTAGCCGGTAAATCACTGCTACTGCTGAGTACACTCTCAGTGTTTCATGAAAACTAATAGGACTGAATAAACTCATATAGTGTTCAATTAAAACTAATAGTACTGAATATGCTGTTATAGTGATAAACCCTGATAGTACTGAATAAAATCATAGTGTTTCGTTAAACTCTGATAATACTGAATAAACTCTTACAGTGTTAATGAACCCTGATAATACTGAATAAACTCTTATACTGTTCAGAATCAGAGAGTTTTTATTGCCAAGTACGCTTGCACGTACAAGGAATTTATTTTAGTGACAGAGCTTCCAGAATAAAACAAATGACCAGACAAAACAGCACGACACACACACAAAAAAGTTAACAACAAATGGAGTAGGATGTTTTTTACTTCCAAATAAGTTACGTAAATATCTGTGGTATTGCACAGTGGTTTTGCACGCCATTTTGCACATATATTTATTGACAGTGAGAAGAATGTTTAGCTGTTCATGAGGTATGTGGAGCTGTTTATGTAATGCTAATAAGTAAAACTAATAGTACTAAATAAACTCTTACGGTGTTTTATTAAAACTGACAATACTCAATAAACTCTTATAATATTCAATTAACACTGATAGTATTGACTAAAACTCTTACAGTGTTACATTAATCACTCATAGTATTGAATATGCTCTTATAGTGTTGCATTAACTCTGATAATACTGAAATGTTTAATTAATGCTGATTGTACTGATTGAGCTCTTAGTATGTTATTAATGCTGATACTAATAAATTAGTACATGACCTCCAATAGTATACTCTTAAAGTGTTACATTAACACTGAGGTTACCATCACTAGTTCTTTCAGCGCTGAGTCAAGCAACATGTTCTTCCAAACGCAGACTTAGCCATTATTGTGTCGGAGATAAAGTCAGAGAGTCCAGATTGAGGTGGTTTGGACATGTTCAGAGGAGAGATTGTGAATATATCAGTAGAAGGATGCTGAGGTTTGAACTGCCAGGCAGGAGGTCTAGAGGAAGACCAAAGAGGAGATTTATGGATGCAGTGAGAGAGGACATGAAGTTAGTTGGTGTGAGAGAAGAGGATGCAGAGGATGGGGTTAGATGGAGGCAGGTGATTCGCTGTGTCGACCCCTGAAATGCATCTGCATTATATAATTCACACTAACGATCCTGTATGAATCCTTAATTTGTTGAAATAATAACTACTACCAGTCAATTTTAGATTCACTTGGACATTTTGATGGTTTTTAAAAACAAGCATTGTTTTCCCTTTAAAAAATAACAATAAATTGATCAAAAACACAATTTACTGTATAAATGTTGTGGTAGCTAATCCAGATTTTTTCCAGGTAACATCACTATAACATCAAAAAATACTGGCCTTCTGTAGGCTCGTTGAAAATCTTGGGCATGAGCACTGTTGAGTTCAATTACAGACTCAAAATGTGCAGAAAACTCAAACAAAAACAAGCAAACAAAAAAACAACTCTCATTTGAAAATAGGAAAGCTATTCTGTGCAACAGATTGCCGAGAAAATGGAGATTTCAAACAGCCGCATGTATTACTCTCTTCAAAGAAGAGCACAAAGTGGCTTTTTCCAGGAAAGAACGAGAAGCGCGTGGCGCCAGAGCACACTTTAGCAAGAGGACAAGTACATCAGAGTTTTTAGTTTTGGGAAAGAAGACGGACATCTTACATGTGCTCCGTTGGCAGCTTCAATGAACCATACCTGGTGCAAAAACACCAGTCAAGAGGGGACTCCAGAATGCTGGGCTTCTAGAGGTAGTTGAGCTAAAAAGAAAGCCATATCCAAAGGAAGATGTGAAGGTTTTCTCAAGAGTCAGATCTACGTTTAAGGTCCTCCTCCAAATGCACTGTTTCAGTGTCTATGTAAATGAGCAGCTGCTGAGCCACGCCCCTCCTGAGCGCGACAGAGCTAAGCAACACGCCAGTGGAGGGGCTCTACTTATATGATGTACCACTAAGGGGAAATTGTAATCTGTTTTTGGCACTACGAATAAGGACAAAAAGCATTTTTTTTTTTTTTTTTTTGTGCCTGTTGTGTGTGGATCAGACGGTCCGCTGTGGCGAACCCTCGACCCGTCAGAGCAGCCGAAAGAAAGAAAGGAAACACAAAAAAATGACTACTGCATAATACAATAGGTCACCCGTAAAACTTAACATTTAATGCAGAGAAAAATAATGTAAAACATATATTTGTTAGTTTTTTTTGTACATATTTGTGGGAAACATCTTTTGATGTTTTGCAAAAGAAATTTCCAGCTCCGTTTCCGTCAACAAAATTCACCTGAACCTGTTTGATTTTTTTTCCCTCTCTGGAATATAAGTTTACTTCTTTATTAGCACTTTGTGGTCGTGTGTGTGTGTGCGTGTAGACTGTATCAGTGTTTCTCTATTATGAACACTCCTGGTGTTAATACAGAACTATAAATGTCTGTAGGTGATGATGCTGAGTTAACCCTGTTTCATCTCACCATTGCTTATTTTCCCTTAACAGCGTGACACTGAGTCTGGTTGTTTTTCTCGAACCCGTAACCTGGCACTATACACTAACTCAATACGATCAGTGTGTGTGTGTGTGTGTGTGTGTGTGTGAGAGAGAAACGCAGGTCTGCTCCGTTAAACAGCATGAGATTAAGGAGATTTTATTCTCGCTGCATTTCCTGATAAAGCCGCAGGTCTTGTTGGGGTATTTATAGAGACGAGAGGAATCAGGAGAGAACGCTGCGGTCTAAACAATCATGTTTGCACGCAGCTTAATCATCAGGTAATTATCCAAGCCAAATAAAAACGTTTGCATGCACAGCTAAATGAGCCGAGGCAAATCTGCGCGAGATGTCTATCTGAGGGACGTGAAGAGAATGTGCGTAATGATCAGTGTTTGAGCTTCGGACCTCGTGTCACACTTGATGGTTGGACAAACTGGTTGTGTGCAGGATAACGAGTTTATAGGAGGATAAGAAATGACCCCAGAGTGTCTGTTGTGTTTTAGTCACTAGGACAGAGTGAGTTAAAATGTACGTATTGTTTTGCTTATGTTAGTTGCTCTGATTTTAACAAATGAAGAGTTTTTCTTTTTTCTTATATCGTTTTAATTTATGTTCTACCTTTTATTTTACATTATTTTAATTGCTTTTATTTATAGCCTGCTCTTAGTTATGTTTTTTTAGCAATCCATAAATAAGTTTTAGTTACTTATATATAGTGTTAATGATATAAATACGTCCTTTTTGTCTTCAGGAAAAGGTTGTATGATGGTGGGTTTTAACGGAAAAAAACACCTATATTCTGGCATTTATTTCCTTTTTTTAGGACTTCTTTTAAATTGTCCTAACTAAAATTAAACCAAAATGATCGATTGTCTTTTTTTTTTTTTTTTAACTAAAGACAGCATTATATTTTTACTTGCATCACTATGGAATTTTCAGGTGAGCTAAAAATAATAAAAGGTGATGTCAAAAAAAGATGCCAGATAACAAGAAGCCTGTAATTAGTTATGCATCCCTTTACAGAACAATGAATGGCTTTTCTTCACACCGACCAGGGGAAAAGGGCCCGTGCTCGAGGAACACAAGTCGAGTTACGATTTTAGAGGAACTCATCAATTTGTTTTTGAGGTTGAGGAAAGAGGAGACAAATATAAGTTTGCTTTCCCTTTTATTAATTATAGAACACTTAAAGCAAGGAACCTGCCATTTCACTAAATTCATTACTCAGTGCAACATGGGGCAGGATGAATTTTATTTTTTTTGATGATGATGTAGACATGCTACATCTTTAAATTGTTTTTGTTTGTTTGTCACTGTTGTTCAAAGGAAACAGAAGAAGAAGGCACTGACCGCCAATCAGAGAATGGGGGGATGAGGGGGTGGGTGTTAACTCATTTAATCACATAAAAATCCAAATGGAGATCTGGACCTGTGCAAGTTATTTCATTGCAGTATTTATTAGAGGTAATCTACACATAACCCTGAATTTATGTAGAGTTTGTCAGGAATGTATGTATTTGTTGATGATTTTCAATCAATTTGAGGTGATCAATATATAAATATTGGTCCCCTTAACCGTATCGTTTGTCTCATTTGGTGTTATTCTAGATAAAGATATTTGAATACAAAATGATGCATTTAATAGTCACGTCAGTTTAAATCTTAATTACCATCTGTGTCAAAATAATTGTATCGCAGTGTCATTTTTTTTTAATTTTTATTATTAAATTGTGCAACTTTCCAAGCTACAGTATAATAGTAAACCAGAGTCAAACTTGTTCTAGTCTAGGTTTAGTGGCACAGTCTTGGGTGGGTAGGAAACATTAGTTGTAGTGAAACACTCTGTGTTTAGATGATTAAGCTACAGTATGAGTTCTATTACTGGTGTTATTAATTGTGCAGCGATTTGTAGGTGTGTGTGGTTGAGATTTGTAGGTGTGTGTGGTTGAGGTTTGTATGTGCGAGTGTGTTGGGTGTTTATTAGGAATTAGGAGGAAAGGTAGACGAAGAAAGACGGAGACAAAGGGAGAAATTGACATGAAAGCTTTATTGTCAGAAAAGAAACTCCTGTCAACACCCTGGCACGGCCTTAAGTACCCGGTGTGTCAGCGTTGGATAATTACTTAAGTACAGGAGTTTGGTTAAGCCAGCCTGTGACAAATAAAGCCACACAATTCAAAAGCAGTTTACACGCCATTATACAAACAGCCTTAATTCTTTGATGAGACATTCCAAAGAAGGGTTATATTGGTTAATAACAAAAGCCTCTTTGAATGAAAAAAATTAAGTGTTTCTTTTGATCATGTACTTCATGTTTTATTATTATCATTATTATTATTATTAAACATAATCACAGGTAATTAGACCTGCATGAACCTTCTCCACCCTGACTCCAGGTGACGGATCCCGTAGAACTTTAACATTATTTCCAGAAAGTATTGAGCAAATTGGAGGTGTTCTGTCAGGATGCCTCACAAGATCTTACATACAGTAGGTATTTCACAAGCCAGAGACACGTTCAACTAGTTTATCTTCTAGTTCATGAAACAGATTAAGATAGCAATCAAGAAATAAGACATATAAGAAATGCTAATAATTACATTATCCACATATTCACAAGAAACTAATTCCGTATAAATAGATTCTGATCACTCTGACCACAAATGTAGTATTATTATTATTATTATTATTATTATTATTGTCTTTAGGTCATTAGATTTAAACCACTTACTTATTTAATAGAGTTAGATACTGTATTAGCCGGCACGGTGGCTTAATACAGTGGTTATCACTGTCGCCCTGCACCTCCATGATCCGGGTTCCATCCCCGTCTCTGTGTGCATGGATTTTGCATGTTTTCCCCGTGCTTGGTGGGTTTCCTCCGGGTACACGAGGGAAACGAACCCTGCTGGACAAAGCGATGCTTAGAGGAGTTTTTATATGAGGCCATCATTAAAGCTGAGAGCAGTGAGATAAAGAGAGCGAGGTTAAGCTCTGTGCACAGCCCTGATTAACTCCTCGCTTAATAACGCAGCACAGATGCTAAACAGTGCACTTTGGCTCGGCTGGGGAACTGGTGATAACCAAACCACTGGTGTCACATTTGGAGTTTGTTGTAGATCAGCACATCTGCGTCCTGCACTCGCCGAGAGGTCTGTTCTGTCGTTCTCTCACACACTCGGAGGCTCAGAAGAAGAGAGAGCACACTGGGGAAAACCAAATGGAGGTGGATTTAAAATTTTATAGAGCCATTTTCGGATGCTGTTAAAAGGCATTGCTAACATTCCTCTGTTTGAGCTGGTGAGATTCTAGGAAACCATATGGAGATCATGAGGACATTGTCAGGTGCAGGAGATGTACAAGGCATCAAAAATAATTTTTTTTTTTAAAAAATCACAAAAGGCCACAAGATACTATATTATCAAAATACCCAAGTGCCGTTTGATTTGTTTTGCGATTCTGTACGTATCACAATTTTATAAATACTGTTTATTAAACATTTTCAAATGTCGTAAATATTCTGAACAAACTTGGCAAATAATTATTTTACCACGTGGGACGCTGTGCTGTCTGCCTATGTGTGAATAGTTTATTGCATGCCATCTACAGGATTATGGAACAGAAATATTTTACCACCTCAAATACTGTACATTCATTTATTATTATTATTATATATATATATAATATATATATAAAATTTATTTATTTATTTATTTTTTTTAATTATTAAAAAATATTTTATAGTCTATCTGGTGAGACATGGATCACCAGATGGACTATAGGTTGGTGCGTGGCAGCGGTTTGTAGGCGCGTGGCAGCGGTTTGTAGGCGCGTGGCAGCGGTTTGTAGGCGCGTGGCAGCGGTTTGTTGGTGCGTGGCAGCGGTTTGTAGGTGCGAGTGTGGCAGAGGTTTGTTGGGGTGCGGTAACACTTTGTATGGGTGCGGTAGCAGTTTAGTTTGTTACATGGTGAACTTCAAGCCATTGCTACTGGAGCGTTGTAAAAAAAAAAAAAAAATCCTCATAAAGTGGGAGGAGCAAATACTCTCAAATGTCTAAATCCGACCCTGCCCTAACTACTAAATAGTCTAACTCTAAATGATACCAAATCCATGTTCAGAATCCCAACCGACCCATAACTCAATACTATATTATCTCGTAAATAAACCTGGATTCTGGATTTCTTTCATTAAGTACTTTTAATTTTCTGTGAAAGTTTATAGTTTTTGAGATGATTAAATGGTGTTGTTGGTGTTTGGTCACAATTGTATAGTGACGTGCAACACGGTCCTTTATTTCATCACTTTTTTGTGATTATTATTATTCTTTTTTCATCACTCACATTTTTTTTTATCTACATCATCATCATCAGAACTTTCCAGAAAAACAGGGTGTGTGTGTGTGTGTGCATGCTTGTGTGTTTATTATCTACACAGTGCAGTCCCTGCTGTTTGTGTGTATTTCAGTGGCTTCATAACAGCACATGGTTGTTCTTTTTCTCTTCCCAAAATCAGACGGAGGCCATTGTTTCTGTCTGAACTCGGCACTCCGTCCAAGTGCACAGCTTTTTCTTCCTTTTGTGGTGCATTTTGTGCCTTTCTGCTATTGTTTGTTCATGCCGCATGAACGCTGCCATTTATAGAAGCCTCCCCATCATGGGGGATAAAAACCAGGTGTTGAACATATTGAGGTAACTCACAAACATATACACGCACAGGAAAATCCCTTTTGAAAGCCATCTGGTGTGAACTTCACCTCTTATAAAGTTCACACACAACCATCACCTTTACTTTACTACCACAGGAATGCAAAGTGTGTCTCATACATGCAAATATCACAACTACACACATGCACACACCTTCTTCCCTCATAAATCTTTATTAGCTCATGGCATGTTAAACGAGTGTGTGGCCACAATGTTGCTCAGCCGGTACTGACTATAACAAGGGATGTGAGATAGGGAGAGAGTGAGATAGGTAGAGACAAGATGGGATAAAGGAGGAGATGGAAAGGACCGAGTGAAGCAATACACTTGATACACCGCTAGACTCTGCGAGAAGGCGTTCAGGCGTCTTCCTGTTTTCTGATGGAGATCCTTCCGTCGTCTACATGTGCTCACCGTAGCACATTCCCCTGCTTTCCGCACACGTGCTTGTTTTTTTTATCTATTCATTTTTCCTTACTTGCGGTGCCAGAGGTTGCACAGCCAGACCTCGGACGCTGCCCAGATGAAGGACGTCCGTGCCTCACCTCCTGCTGCATCGAGGAAAAAGAACGAGACAGGCCTCACTTAACCTTAAAAAGCCAATTTCGGTGCATGCTTCAGAAACATAAAAGTAAATGAATAAATTGTACCTTTTGTACATTTTGGGTGTGTTAAAAAGATGTGTGCTCCACTCCTTCAGAAGCTTTTTTTTTTTGTGGTCTGTAGTAAAAACAGATTGTAAGAGTCTATTCCATTTCAGTCACGTCAAGGAAAAGACAAGCATCCTGGCACGCCACATTCCTGATTTGCACGAGCGTGTATGTGTAACATATATATGATTTTGTATTCTGTATATAAAATTGCCACAGGCTGCCAGTTTTAAACAAAGTTTTCACTTCTTTTAAAGGAGGATGAGGGAGAACTGCTTGTTTGTGCAACTGGTGGGTAATCTTCTGCCCCCCCCCCCCATA
>JAQMYJ010000012.1:3072073-3085636 GCA_030014305.1 Clarias laeviceps | reverse complement strand
AGCATATGAAGGTTTTTTCCTGCTGCTCAACTGGAAACACAGCCAGTTTGATAGAAGTGTTGTGTCCTGAAGACAAGAAGTTCCCCAAGAACTAGACTGCAGTTTAAAGTAGACTGCAGAATTGACAGCAGCAATCGGCAATCCATTGCTCTTCCTGTGATATCCCAGTGAGGACATGATTTTTTTTTCTACCTGAATTTTGCCATCCTGAATGTGTGAGGTTGGAAAATAATGACGATGGTATTTTTAACAATTTAATTAATATTTTCAAACAGCAATTTGCATAAAGCCAATATTTTTGCATTGAATTTTAAACGCTTGAATTTCTATTTAACCTGTAATATACAACCACAATAAATTGCAATTTCCAGCATTATAAATGATGCAAGGATTGTTTTGCAATGCAGGAACAAATTGCAATGCAATTATTGTGACAAGTTTTCATGTGATTCAGTTCATGTACATATACTTGCTATTTTGCTTTGAGGAATTTTTCGGCTGATTTTTCTACTTGCCAACTTGTGTTTATAAACGATTGTACACTGCATTGTTGAAGTTGGAATTTTGCCATTTTATACACTACGATCAGATCCCTGAATTAAATGAGTAATTATATTATTAGCTTTTTACCCAAATCAAGTTTAAATGGAATTACAATGTGAATGTAGAGATACATTCTTTCAGTCTTTTCCATCTGCGCCATGCTCGTAATACCTAATTACGCCATTAACCCTTGTTAATACTGTCGTTACTGCTTCCTTATTAAGTTCTTCATGTGTCATTGCTTCAAGCATGTCCTCACCAGGCTTCTTAGGGCATTGGCACTTGTTGTCATTAAAGCCCTGGGATCATTTCTGAGAAATCTTAACTTTAAATTCTGGTTCATTTTGAGTGCAAAGATTAACTTCCTCTTTTCACTTTTCATGTTTAATGGAGGACCTCACACCAGTGAGAACGGAGAGGAAAAATGATTTGAACGTTGGACAGTGGGGGAGTTGGGAGGGGCAATGAAGTCGTTCCTAGGCATGGTCCGAATCAATCGTGCCTAATGTGAAAATTACATTAAAACCATTTTCAAAAAAAGCATGGCATGTTTCTACTGCGTTCCTGCCAAGCTTTTATACTGTATTCACCCAACGTTTTGAAGGACGTAGTGAGGAGTAATACATTTTCTAGCTATTAAACTTTAGATAACCTTTAACACATCATTGTAGTACTAGAGTACCTCCCTAGTCTATTGAATTGAGAGCTCTTTTAACAAATAAACCTTAAAAAAATAATAATAAAAAAAAAAAATGCATGACTTCAGTGCAGTAACCATGTGAGTAATTTATGGTAACATCTTTGACCTGTGCTCACCAAGGTAAGAAATAAAGTCTACCACTGTTTTGATGCACCCGGCTTCCGTTCAGCATTTTAGTGTCCAATTTCCTAATTTGGTCATTGTCTTCTGGTCGCATTCTCCTGATTGTTAGCAACCTATTAGTCAATAGCTTGTGTCATTACTCAGCAGTGTTTGCATGTCCTGCATTAGTCCTCTTTGTCCTAGAGTCTACAGAGCCTGTGGTTTTTGTGTAATGAGTCAGTGATTGTCTGTTCATTGTATTTTTAAAGGATCATAGAACATGCTATTCATTTAGCTTTTAGCATAAAATATTGACGTCTTTTCCACACCATTGTTCTTAATTAGACCACACCCTGCTATGACCCAATGACAAGGTTTTCCTTCCCCTAAACATGTCGATCACACACACATGCTTCCTGCGCTTCCTTTCCACGCCAAACAAACAAAATCTAATTTGTTGGAGAATAATCATTGCTGGCATTTAGACTATTTATACTTTACACTGGAGCTGTTTATGTTGCCATGACAACAACATACATAGTAGTGGGTTAACATTTACAGCTCAAATTTTTCTTATTAGTTTAATTGCATATAGTTGTACAGGCAGACAGGCAGATATCCTTACCACACCCCCAACTCTTTATTAGCTGGATGCTGGACTCAAAAATGGTGCTGCAGTACACACCAAGTGCACTAGATATGGCTTAGATATTATACCCTAAATAGGGTACATTTGGGATTCAACCTAATTTCAAATAATTCTACTCCACCTTCTCAGTTAATATACTTCCATACATGCCTTAGTGCCTAGTGGTTAGCACTGTGGTCTCGTACCTCCATGGTCAAGATTCCATTCCTGCCTCAGGTTTGTGTCCATGGAGTTTGCATGTTCTCCCTGTGCTTTGTGGGTTTCCTCCAGGTACTCCAATTTCCTCCCACAGTCCAAAGACATGCTGACTAGTAATTGGCATTCCCAAACTGCATGTCTTACAAATACAATGGTCACCATTGGCCTCCGTGGTCCCTATTTGGATTACAAATGTTCCTCGATGGATGGATGGATGGATGGGTGGATGGATGGATGGAAGAATGGATACATGTCATATTGGCGTTACGGTGGAGTAGTAGTTAGCACTGTGTTAACCTCCAGGTTCGAGGGATCTGTGTGCATGGAGTTGGCATGTTCTCCCTTGTGCTTCTGTTCCCAAATTGCCCGTAGTGTGTAACTGTGAATGTTAACCAGACGTCCTGCCATTGTCGTAAAAATGGGAATAAATATAATGGTAACCGTTATTGGCCTCCAGAGGTTCCTGGATGGATGGATGGATGGATACATGTCATATAGGCTGCATGGGGAAGTGGTTAGCACTGTGGCACCTCCAGGGTTGAGAGTTACTTAGTACTCCGGGTACTCTGGTTTCCTCCCGCATGAGGCTAGTTGGTGTTCGCCACTTGCCTGTAGTGTGTGAATATGTGTGTGAATTAATTAATTAATGTCATATTTACGTTTGTGTGTGTGAAAGAAAGAGAGAGAGAGGGAGAGTGTGTGTGTGTGTGTGTGTGAGAATGATTAAAGTTTAACTAGTACCAAGATAGCATTTCAGAATTTGTTATATTTCTTCTTTATTGTGTTACTTTATACACATTTTTATATAATATTGCTAATAAATACAGTAAATGAACTGTGTGTTTGTGTTGTGTTTGAAACACAGCTTTTCCCCTCAGACTCGCCTCACTGACAGACTCTACCTGCCGTGTGTGAGGCTGTGTCCCTATCACACACCTAGTGCCCTACGCAGGCAGTTAACGCGCGGCTAGGCGGCGCCCTGCGCAGTGCACGTGAGGAGGGAGTGTGTGGCGGTGAGGGACGGAGCCGCGGAGTTTAACGGAGCCGATTGAGCCGCCCAGCCTCGGGGCGGGACGCGCTATAAAACCTAGCGGGTCTCTGCAGACGCACTAAGTCTGGACTTTATTTCCACTTTATTAATCTTCAGAGGACAGAAAGGCAAAACCCACAACTACTGCAAGTATGAGCAAAATCCTGGCGTCCATCGTTACTGTGGCACTGTGTTTCACCCTGGGTAAGTGGAGCAGAAAGTATTATTATTATTATTATTATTATTATAGTAATAGAGTGAAAATGTGGCTCCATAATTAATATTTATTACTGTATGGTTTTTAGTGTTACATTATAGTGAAGTTCTTTATAGAAATATGTTCATGCAAACTTGAGTTTATGAATATGGACAGAAAGAAAGAAAACTTTAACAATGCAATAAAATATATAACTAAATACACCAAATACATCAAATAAAAACAAAATACTCAAAATACTAAATCTAAATTTGAGACTAAATACACTGAATATGAGATTAAATACACCAAACATAAACTACATAAGACTAAAAACACCAAAAATACTAAATACACCAAATGTAAGACTAAATACTCAAAACATGAGACTAAATACACAAAATAAAAAACTAAATGCACCAAATATAATACTAAATAATACAAATATGAGACTCCATACACTGAATATAAGGCTTAATATTACAAATATGAGACTAAATAATCCAAATATGAGAGTAAATACATCAAAAATTATAATAAATATGAGATAAAACACCAAAGATTAGACATAATACACCAAATAAACTAAACGTTAGACTAAACACACCAAAAATTATAATAAATGCTCTGAACATAAGACGATATAATCTAAATATGACAGTAAACACTCCAAATATGAGACTAAATACACCAGAAATTAGACTAAATACATCAAATTTTAGACCAAAAACTCCAAATATGAGAGTCAATATGCGGAAATATTAGACGTAATATACCAAATAAACCAAATATTAGATTAAATACCGACATATGAAAGTACATAACCAAAATATGAGACTAAATAGTCAGAGTATTTATACTAGATAAAAAATACACCAAAAACGACACCAAGTGCTTAAAATATGAGCAAATATGAGATTGAATTGAATTATTAGTGATAGAGTGGAAAATGTGGCTCCATAATTAATATTTATTACTATGTATTTTATAAGTTATATATTTTGACGTCACAAAAAAAAAAAAAAAAAAGACTGAACGGACCATGCAGTAAATAATTATACCATATGAGGCTGAAATAAACACGAGATGCTTTCTACTAAAACTAAAAACTAAAAGTCTTTGCTTATTAGAAGATTGATCTAAAAATAATATGACTTTCATCCTTTTTTTTTTTTTAAAGTTTAATATGTTTTTAAGTATCATCATCATCATCATCATCATCCTCATGTCCCTGGGTTGGTTCTTAACTTCTGTTGCACTGTTGTCATTGCTGTTCACATTTATTCAGTCTCCCGATGTGATAGAAGGATAAACTCACAGGAAGCTTTTTTCTTTTGCCTAGGCAATAATTGTAATGGTCAAGTTTTTCCCAGTGTTTTGTTCTCTTGTGCTGGGTGAAGGCGTAGTTGAGCTGGACTACACCCTGCACCGAGTGTTGTTGGGTAACCTACGTACAGTCAAGGCCCCTAATCCGGTAGATGGCAAGAGGTGTGTTGGGGTTGTGCCTTGTATAAAACATAGTGTACCACAGCTGTGAGTAAAGCCGAAGCAGCCGCTCCCTCTACTGTTTTTGAATATCAAATTGCCTACTAGTTTTCTCTTAAGTGTCGCGATCCTGTTAGACCTGTTTTCACTTAACGGGTCCAAGGAAGAACAAAAAAAAATTATAACACCTGTTCATCCATACCATGCTCAGGCAAAAGCTAAGATCATGAGGGTATACAGGGAGGAAATCAAACAGAGAAAGAGAGATTTTAAACCAGAGATAAGCTTTACAAGACCAAGAAGATGATCACAGATGTGTATGAGTGACCAGACCAATTATAAAAGTCATTAGATGAAATATGACACTCATATGTTGAGGCCAAGAGTCCACCAAGCATTCTGTCACACATGGCACAAGATCTAAGACCAGACCGATTATAAGATCAACCTGTTGATATAAAATAAAAAATAAAAAAAGACATTGCACCAAATATACTGTAAGCCCAAATACAACTAATAAGAGATTGAATTAGGGTGTGTGTGTGTGTGTGTGTGGAGAGAGTTGTTAGGGATGAGTGACCCCTGATGGTGAGAAGGTGTAGGAACAACTTTTGCATAAACAAAAAAGGTACTGAAGATAAACAAAAAATATCACTTTTGGCGATGTAGGTCTACAGAGATTATTATTATTATTATTATTATTATTATTAAATACTACCCAAGGACAAACCCATGCCATGTTGTGTTCGGGTCAGTTGATCGGTTGGAAAGTTTAAATACAATGAGCTCCACAGGTCTTGGGTGCACCTGTTAAATGAGATTAAAAATTACTCTAGATGGCCAGCAGAGGGCAGAATTATATGCAGTATTTGCAATCAGCTAGTGTGCATTGGTGTACGATCTGCGTCTGAGGATTTCTATAATACCCTTAACACCGGCACGTTTACGTGTCATTCCTGTAAAGTTATGTCCACACCCGGGTCCTAATGCAACAGATTAACCGCTTTGCCTCCATCCGTCCGGGATTAGCATGTTCTTTAGCAACAGTGCCTCGAGTATTAGCATGACCTGCTGCTTTACTTCACTATGCAATAACAAGAGGTAATCACCAGGACCATGCCCAGTGTTCCACAATCTCCTCCTTAAGAATCAGACCTTCCTGCAGTCCTACAGTTCTCCTACCAGTCACCTCCTTTTCTACTTGTTGTCTTTGAGTTGTTCAACAGTTTGTTCAAGCATTTCCAGGTGCTTAAAGGACGACCAGAGCATGTTGAGGTCACGGACATTTTTTCCTCCTTTTTTGCCCCACCCTTTTGCTGTGCTGTTTTTTTTGCAATCGAGGCACATAGTCCTACATCTTAGTAACATGTTAGGACAGGGAGTGTCTCATAAAATAAAAATACCTGACCTGCTAGGGTGAGTACTCCCTTCCTTCAGGGTGATCTCACTGGATCATGTTATCATGTGAGCTTCTGGCTATTTGCCTGGGACAAATCATATAATTAATAGTCTTACTGTCTGATTGCCTTACGATTTGGTCTAATTGCTGTTTATTAAGCGGGTAGCTTTGTGGCAGTAAGCAGGGAGTGAATTTTGAATACGGCGGAACCGGTTTTGAGGAGGGAACTTAGCCGTTGAGCCCTTCAAAAAGACACTCCATCAGAGGAGTGAGACATGATGCAATGTTCCCTTAAAACCAGTCCCTGTTCCTAGCACCTAATAATACTCATTCAGTTCAATTCAATTTTATTTTATGTGTCATATAGCACTTTTAACAATGGTCTTTGTCGCAAAACAGCTTTATAGAACGTAAGGAAATGTGATGAAATATGTATAACTTATAATTATCAGATTGTCCCTGATGAGCAAGCTGAGGACGATGTTGGCAAGGAAAAATAGATGAAAATAGATGTTTATGGGACCACCACCAGTAGCTCCTGATGTAGCTGTTTAGTGAAGGAAACTTCAGGTTAAGTGAAGGTAGAAAATACACGATCAGGCAGTGAGAAGTCACACATGATGGAAATGATGAGGGATTCAGGGGACAGGAAGTAGGCGGTGTTGAGGAAGAGGTTCATATGGGCAGGTTATTGATTTGCTGGACAAGAGAAGCTGTCGCATCTCTTCTGTCAAAACAGGGAACAGGAGCTTGTAATGTTGGCGTGGGTGAGAGATGACCAAAGACGTTTGTATGAGGAATTTCATGCCGTCCCTGTCTTCAGTTCGTATTAAACGTTGGTCATAGAAACCCAACCTCTGTGACACTACATTCACTACTCATTAGTCATACATGGGAGGTTAATTATAGTGGTCGCACCCTATGTTGCTTTTAGAAAGAAATTTTCAGTCAGTCTGTGATCATTGGCAGTAAACTCCTTTACTCCATTTCAACACAACGAAGCGAAGTGCCACCTTGTGGTCATTATGTGTTATTACCTCTAACTGTTACAAGTTGACCTGGGCCCTACTATACAGAGATGAAGGGTAACTAAGCACATTCGCATACATAATTCACATATCGGTACTTCACTTGACTAATTTTATAAGGGATTTTTTTTTTTTGTCAAATATTTGTACTCCTAATTACGTACATGACATTACCACAGTAGTATCTGCTGACTATTATGAGTATGAGTATCACATGACTTGCCTTTCCTCGAGACACGCCTAATACCATACCAGGTGTTTGAAATCAGATGGAAAGAGAGAAAGAGAGTTTTAATATGAAAACAGAGCCTGCTGTGTCCTGTACATTTGATACTTGAAGGTGATTTCTTCTGGACTTTTACTCAAGTACACAAGTAAATGGAGGAGTAATATTTCCCCTAGGAAATCTCTATTTTTGCTCAAGTACAGGATTCGTGCACTTTTCCCACCTCTGACACATTATAAGTCCTGTATAAATATACATACACTATAATAATTATATACACTGTTTAATCAGTTTTAATACGACACAGTTGGTCAAAAGGCTTAAACCAGCAAGCGCTAAAGCTTATTGGAATAAATGATAGCGTGTGTGAGTTTGTCCATGACTGTGCGTTTTTATGACATCATCTTGTTGAGCTCCTTTCCAGTGGGCAGGAAACACAGGAGAAACACACACACACACACACACACACACATTTTCCCATTAGCCTTTGAAGGATTTTTAGGCTTGTGGTCTGGACAGAGTCGGTTTGACTCATTTTCCTCTCGCAGCGTTGGCACACTGTGGACTGTTGTATACTTTCGGATTATCAGTGTGTTACAATCTCGGCAGTCAGTAAAACACTCAGCTCTTGACAGCTGTGATGTTTACAATGCTAAGAATGTCATTTCTTAAGAAAGCAGGTTGGCTCAAGTTTTGTCGTCTATGTGTGTGTATAAGTGAGTGTGCACCACCTAGATTCATTAGATTTATGAACTAATGATAAAAAAATATATAAAAACACACACATGCATGATTTGGGAGAATCATTTAAATGAATCAGGTAAATTGAATAGGTTTTTTTTTTAGAAAGAAAGAAAGAAGGAAGGAGCTCTAAACAAGACTCCTGCTGTCATGTCTGAAAGAATCCCAGTCATGTTAGTATCGACGCACAAATTCTTAATAAAGTAATAAAAAGTCTCTTTAAAATTAATCAACTGAAAGGATTCATAAGCACAAAGTTGAGTCAGTGAATCAGTGTTTTGTTTAGTTTTTTTACGAAGGCTTACAAAGAATCTAAAGAATCATTTTTTTCTTTGTCGTTCTTACACAACAAATTGCGGCGAATAAAACGATTCAAAACTCAGTCGCCTGAGTCGACTGCTCAAAAGAATCGAGTCACTGAAGTGATGCACTAATTAGTTTGTTCTTGTTTTAGACGTGCAAGTAAATCTAAACTTTTAACAAGCGATCGGAATTCTTTTATAAATCCCTTAAAAACAAAACAAGGGATCATGAGTGTATTCAGGAGAATTGATGTGAAAGGAATTCAGCGCAGTGAATCAAATCAAATCATATGTTTCTGTCTTTTCTTTGGGTGGTGAATCAAATGAATAGAATTTTATAGTTTGGTTTAAAACTCGCAAATTATTTGAAAGAATTGAATTGAAGATTTGTAACAACAACAAAAAATAGTCTCAGCTTAATGATTTAGATTTAATAAGTTAATAAAATAAAAGTTAATTTTATAAGATCTAATTCAAGCTGTATCACATGATCGAGTCGGCCACGTTGGCAAACGTGCGTCCTGTCCTGTACTTTGGGCTGGGTTTTTCTGTGTGTGTCACTCCATGCCTGGTACATTGATGTCATCGTTCGCTCTTGAAACTTGCCGGTAATTCCTCCGTTGTTTGACCACAAACACACCTGGGCAGGTTGTCCTCGTGACCGCGGCAGGGAGTTTCCCACAATGCACAATCCTACGTAGGAATGCTAAATCTACTCTCAAATAGCGATCACTTCCGATCATAAAAATAACATTACAGGCTGGCATTTTATATATTCAAGCATTGCAATATGTATGAAATAATTATGAGGGTTTGGTCATGTGACACTGCATTCATCACGTGCTATAAATATAAATATGTCTTGGCAAGTGCCGTAGATTACATTAGCGCTGGCTAATCATTGCTAAGTGCTGATTTCACACCTGTTCTATCCTGCTAGCCAGGATGACTGTAGCACGTGATAGCGTCCTCATCATACACTACGTCCTTCAAAGGTACATAGAAGTGGATTAAATGTTCTCATCTTTTACATAAAGGCTAAAAAATTATTAGCTGAAATATGTTTTTTGTTTACATTATCTGAACTATGGCCTGTGAGTCAGACTTCATCCTGATGACCAACAGGTGTGTCTCTGAAGTGGAACAGGTTCCATTGTGTGTGTGTGTGTGTGTGTGTGTGTGTGTACAAACTATTAAACTGAAGCAAAGCCTGACGAAAGCTAATATGAATGTGTGTGAAAAGCCGAAGTCCGTTCTAGACAAAAAGTCTTTATGTTGTTTATCATCAATCACACTGTTAGATCAACCGAATCCGCGATGTTTAAAGGTTAATGTATCGTACGAATCATTCTAGTGAACAACTCGTTTGATTGACTCGACTCAATGAATTGATTCAAAATTGACCAGATTATTACTGTAATCCTGATCAAGCATAAACCATTACATTCTAACACACACACACACACACACACACACAGCTCTGAATTGTTCATTTAAAATGAGTTGATTCAGAAGGAAACGTTAAAGAAAACAGTTGACGTGTCGCTGCCCCATAAAGCTCAGAGCATTTTAGACATGATTTTTAGTTTTGCTGATTTTTTTTTTTTCCATAAATATTTTGATGCTCAGGATTGTGCAGTATAAAGTGTAATATATATTTTTTTCAGCACAACCGAGGCAACATGATGAACTGAATTTTAGTTCTTTTGAACCAACTATACAAACATAACAAAAAAAAAGTAAACAAGTAATGATTTGACCATTTTAACAAATCAACTCTTTGACTCTTTACAAATTCACGAGGATCAATCGCAAAGGAAAAAGTGAGTCAGTCCAAACCATTAAAAAAAAAAGTCAATATTATGAGAACGTTTATGGAAAGAAATATATTTGATTTTCTTAACAGTAAGCGCTGAAATAATATTATCACACTCCTTGCACAAATAAAGCTGATTAGTCAGAGTTAACTGGGTTAAAACAACACACTAGACTGGATGTACTGGTTTCTAGAAACTTCTGCAGAAATGTGAGATGGAAGATAATGTCGAGGAGGAATGCTACACACGCAACGCCTGGCTTCATCACACGACCGCTTTTTGTTCAATTAAAATGGAATTTAAAGCAAAAGCTGGTCAATGCCGAGGATACGCAACACATACGCAGGAATAATGAAGTAAATGTGTGAAGTAAATTCCCATAAGCATTCCATTTTTAATATAAGATCCACGCTTTGTTAAAAATAGCTAGCCGCTTAGCTAATCACTGTTAAACTAGCTTACATTTGGCTATGTTTGAAAATATTATGAAAATCTTATGTAATAAGTTTTTTTTTTTGTTGTTCATAGTTTTTGATGAATCATTTTGGAAACTAAATGTCTCAATCTGGACTAGCGATGTCCGGATGATAGGGCGAGCACTTTACCCTGCGCCAATCAGGGGCTAATTAGTTTTTTTTTATTTTATTTTTAATGAGCCGTTTAAGTGATTCGGGTGAATGTACTTAAGATGGCAAATTAATTTGACACGAAATGAATAAATCATGTTAGTCATAAGAAATTCTTAAATAATCGTTTCTTTAAGTGCAAATGATTCTAAAGTGTCAGTAAAGAAAATCAAAATTGACTCAAATGAGCAAATGTTAAAACGACTCGTGCAGGTGAATCAGTTTGGAAGGATGAATGCACTGAATGGATCAGTTGCTCAGGGCAGTGTCCAAGAATCTGTGCAATTAATTAGGCCTCACCAAGTTAAACACACACACACACACACACACACACACACACACACAAAACCCTTCAACTACAGTGAATGTAATGTGTTATCTAACCTGCTGAGTGTAACAGTAGCCAAGTTTCAGGGTCTGTCTCAGGTGTCAAGGGTGATACAAACCACAACAAACAGAGCTAGTGAAGTCCCCGACCTGCTGATGGAGGAGGTGGTGATGTTTAAATACAGACTGATCAGCACTGGAGAATAAATATACATAAAAGAACATAATCATAAAAGTTATGCGTCCATAGGATTCTGAATATCGATATCATGCAAAGTTTGAGGTTCAACGTTCTGATTTAATCAATAAAGTTTGTTGAATATTTAGTACCAAACCTACTGTTCAGTATATTTTTTTGTAGGAGTTCAATAAATGTAAAAAGAAAAATGTTTAAATTTCCAAATGTTTTGAAAATGGATACATCCATTTTGCTTGGAAAAAAAAATCTTAAATATCAATAATAAAAAAAAATAATAATAATTCCTATAGTTTTGAGATTTATTTTTAAATGACTCCTTTAAGTGAATCATAAGATGAATCAGTTTAGAAGAACAAATGAAAATGAACTACATCAGGAAACACTACTGAATTTTTCTAAAATGTCAGATTGAAAAAAAATATTTTTTCTTTGTTTTGTTTAAATATATATATATATATATATATATATATATATACAGAATACTGCATGCAAATGCAAATGAAATTAATTGCTGCAACAGACACTACAGCTTTAATCTGAAGATCTGAAAAACCACAATTAAAATAAATTAAATGGGAATTAACACTCTTTTTCCATATACAGTGTAAAACTTTTAAACCATTCGATTCTTTTTAAACAACTCTTTAAAGTTCGTCATATCAGTCAGGTGAGCAGCAGCAGTAGACAGACAGGCATCGTCTACTCGTCTGTTCCACTGTCACGCTGACACACTGAATGAACCTCACTGCGTTCTGTCATCACTACAGGCATCTATCTGTAGGCTGATCTCTCTCCCAAGATACAAAGATGCTTCATTAGCATGACGAATATTTATATTGGTATTGTCAAAAGCTTAGAAATAAGGCACAAGAGAATAACAGTAGTAGATGGTAAAAAAACAGAATAATATAGAAAGAGTAATAATAAAGTATATAAAATAAAAGAGTACAGATATTTAGTCAAAGATAAAGTGACTCTCATGAACATTATAAAAAATCATATACATATTCTGTATGTACTGTACATAATAATAATAATAATAATTTGTCTCTCTCTCTCTCTCTTAGGCTACTCCCTGCAGTGCTATAACTGTGCGTTGGGGAATCTGTGTATACCTCCTACAATTACGTGTTCAGACGGCCAGCAATGTTACAATGGTCAAGGAAAGGCAGGTAATACAACAATAGGATTCTGGATTACATCTGTCTTCTCTCTCTCTCTCGCTCCATCTCTGTCTGCCTCTGTCTCTCTTCCTAGCTCTGTCTGTCTGTATCATTGTCTGTCTCACTCTCTTGTCCCATTTTCACATCACTGCTGGTTTGTTAATTTCATTATTACAGATGTTCTTTCTCCTGCTGCTTTGGATTAAATTTTTATTGGTTTACATTGTTCTCATCATTAATGTTTTTACCATTGTTGCCTTTCTTTCTTTCTCTCAGCTGGTCTGATTCCAGTGAGCATGAGCGGATGTCTGGATGTAGCCAAGTGCAATAAGACAGACAGTGTTGCGTTTCCCACCAACTCCAGCACCATCTACCAATTGACCAGAACCTGCTGCAGCACCGACCTGTGCAACACTGCTGCACCGCTCGCTAACACACACACACTCACCCTCGCCATCGCCTCGCTCGCCTCACTGCTCCTCACCAAGGCCCTGGTGTGAGAGGGATGTCACAGGCACACAACACACACTCACTATGTCATCTTTCCTTATCGAGCTGTGCTATAAGTTCTATCTGTAATATCTAATCCTATATCGTTTTTTTTTTCTTCTGTATTTTATTTCCAGATGCAAAACACCAAACTTTCATGTGATCATCATTGTTTAACTCTTTCTTAAGAAATGATAGCGTCCTGTTATTTTCCTCTGGTTTTAGCTCTTTTTTTTACTTTTGTTTGTAAAGAAATATATGACGCTTTATCATTTCATATCTCGTTAAGGGGTAAAGTATGAGACATTGAGCAAGTTAATATTCTTCTAAAGAAAATGCATTC
>JAQMYJ010000012.1:3018374-3029462 GCA_030014305.1 Clarias laeviceps | reverse complement strand
TGGTCCTTTGGAACGATGCTGACTCATGATTGGTCCTTTGGAACGATGCTGACTCATGATTGGTCCTTTGGAACGATGCTGACACATGATTGGTCCTTTGGATGGATGCTGAGTTGTGATTGGTTTTTGGAACCAATGCTGAAACACAGTTGGTCTTGAGATAGATACTGACCCACGATTGGTCGTTGGAACCGATGGAGATTAATAATCAGTTCAAAATTTAGCAAACGGGACTGTATCAGAGGTTAGTTAATTAGCAAGCTAGCTCATCAACCAGTCAATTTGACTCACACAGAGTCTAAGTAAAGAGAATATGAGTTTCTTCATAATCTTTACAAACAGTGATAGCTGATATACTTTGAGGATATCAGCTTTTCTATTTTACTCCTGCTGTACAGTGTACGCACTATATTATACCACTACACACACGCACACACAAATGCAAAACAAAGCGCACGTATAAAGGTTAATACACAGGCCATCTGTTCAGCTGTGAGGGAATAAGGATGTTTGTTTTGCTCTCTGTCAAATTCCACATTGTTCTACTGGAGCATTATGGAGGCAAATGAGGAGGGCTTTAATGGGCTGCAGCATTTCTACTGCGTTTAAAAGGCTTGCTTTGTTACAGTGTGAAACATTTTGTACTTATTTTATTTGTATTGTGCAATCATTATCATTTTCAGCTAATTAAAGTTTGTGTGTGTGTGTGTGTGTATGTGTGTGTATGCAGGCCGGGAGTGATGGACAGAGCATTGGGAACTGTCCTTTCTCCCAGAGGCTCTTTATGGTGTTGTGGCTGAAAGGAGTAACATTTAACGTGACCACTGTCGACATGAAGAGGTGTGTTTGTGTGTGTTTGTGTGTTTCACCACTTTCTTCCCTTTTGCTTTTACTTCATACCACTCATCCTCTGTTCATCTTTTTATATAGTTCATGTTCTAACCCACAATGTATTCATCAAAATGTCTTAATAAAATCCAGGAAGCCGGACATCCTGAAGGACCTGGCTCCAGGGGCCCAGCCCCCCTTCCTGCTGTATGGACGGGAAGTGAAAACGGACACCAACAAGATCGAGGAGTTTCTCGAGGAACACCTCTGCCCTCCGAAGTACGACACACTCGTTCATTCACTCTTACTTTCTTCTCACCTATCCGTACAGGGTTTCATACAGGTCCGTCTTTATTCTGTTATTATTGAAGTAATACCACACGTCTCTTATTTTATCGTGTATTATTATAGCTTTATTACAGTTATAATTATTACAATTACCTTGTGTTTGTATATTAATGTTGATTTGAATATTAATATAATTAAAATTAATATCATTAGATATCTGTATCATAAGGAACTGTAACCAAGGCAAAGCAATTCCCCTCAAAGATTAATACATTTCTTTGAATCTTGGAGATTGGAGGGCTAGATTCTGGGCTTGACATTAATTCTTTCAGAATTGATCAGAAGGTTGTTGGTTCAAGCCCCAGGGTGGGAGATTTGACTATTTCATAAGGTACACGTGACATATAAATGACTCTTCATCTTATTCTCTTAATTTAAATTGCAGGCGATTACTCTACTGTACATGTGAGTGAAGTTTAGATGAAGAGCCACAGCACCTGGACACTCTTTACACTCGGTGTCTGTTCAGGATTTTAAACCGTAAAATCAACCTGGTAGTGTTGACAGACTTGTGAATGCACCGTAATTTGCATTTTCACCTACGCTGCATCATACGTTATGTTTCTGAACAGGAAGTGGTGTGGCAGTGTTCTCGTATCGGTGCGAGCATTCCCACACCAAGAAGAAGAAAAAAAAAACATGCCATACTGATAAGCTAACCCGTCCTATTTTATAGAGATGTTCCGATACCATTTTTCCCCTCCCGATACGGATTCCGATAGTTCGGCTCAGGGTATCGGCCGATACCGAGTACTGATCCGATACCTGGGTGTGTATCTGTATTCTGAGCAGCGAAGAAGAATTGATTTCCGGTTTCCAGCATTAAGCAAAGCTAGCGGGCATAACTAGGTTATGTTTAGGAAAATGGTATCGGATCGGTACTTGGACTCAAATACTCGCCGATACCGATGCCAGATTTTTTTTTGTGGTATCGGCAGCATTTCCGATACTAGTATCGGAATGGGAACAACCCTACTATTTTACCAACAGTTTCCTTTCAGTTTCTGTCACTGGCTGATGCGATCAAATTTACACCCGTTAAATGACGAGCTGTTTACACGTCACTCGTAGCACACGGCTTTATTAAAGGGTGTGACAGGCTGTCTGTGAGTCAGGGGAGAAAGCACGGGTGGGGTTTTAATGTCTCGTTTCCGACGACTGACCTAGGTGATCCACTTACTCGAACCCCAAGCATTAATGTCAAGTCCAGAGATGGATGGGTATCACCAAAGTGGTGATGGATGGGTGGTTGCTGGGGTAAATGACTGGGAGGGTGGGTGCATGTGTTGGTGGTGGATAAATGGGTGGGTTAATGAATACATCAATGGTATAAAGATTATTTAGCGGACAGAGAATAAATAGATAGTAGGTAGGATAGGTGGACAGATGGTAAATGATGAATGAATGGGATGATGGATGGATAAGTGATTGGATGGAGGTATTGGGATGATGGATGGTTAAGGGATCAGATGTATAGATGGTTGGTTAAGTAATTGGATGGATGAATGGGATGGATCTGTAAGGGATTAGATGTATGGATGGCATGATGGATGGTTAAGGGATCGGATGGATAGATGGGTAAGTAATTGGATGGATGAATGAGATGATAAATGGATAAGTGATGTGATGGATGGATGGATGATATGATGGATGGATAAGTGATTGGATGGATGAATGTGATGGATTGGTAAGAGATTAGATGTATGAATGGGATGATGGATGGATAAGTGATGTGATGGATGGATGAATGAATGGAATGATCAATGGTTTGATAAGGGATTAGATATGCGAATGGGATGGATGCATGAATGGCTGGATGATTAAGTGATTGGTTGATGTATCACTTTTCCTAACCTTTGTTTCTTCTTCTCTGATTGCTGCCCCAAACACACACACACACACTACAGGTACCCTCGCCTGGCTGCTCGTAACCCCGAGTCCAACACCGCTGGCATGGACGTCTTTTCTAAATTCTCCGCCTACATCAAGAACTCCAACCCTGGCATGAACGACTGTGAGTCTCACCAACAACAATAATTACGATAATAACAATAATAATAAAAATGAAGCATCTAATCATGTGTGTGTGTGTGTAGCCCTGGAGAAAGGCCTGGTGAAGGCTCTGAAGAAGCTGGACGAATACATCAGCTCTCCTCTACCTGACGAGATTGACGAGAACAGCGCAGATGACGTCACCACATCGTCCCGCCCCTTCCTGGACGGACAGGAACTCACGCTGGCCGACTGTAACCTTCTGCCCAAGTTACATATCGTCAAGGTGACGCGTCGTGGCTAATCGCCCTAACACACACACACACATACACACCTCGTCTAATGTAGGTCTCTCACTGCACTCACATTTAATCTGTTTCTTTATCCCCTTCAGGTGGTGTGTCAGAAGTTCCGTGATTTCTCCATCCCTCGCACTCTGACGTCGCTATGGCGATACCTGGATGCCGCGTACGCGCGAGAGGAATTCTCCTCCACTTGTCCAAGTGACCCCGAGATCCACATCGCTTACTCGTCTGTCGTCAAAGCTCTCAAATAAACACACACAGACACACGAGTATTGTATATAAACACACACACACAGACACGGTGTCTTGTCTGTTTGCATTTTTAGTAGTTGTTAAAGAGACGGTTCAAAATTCACATTTGCTCATTAATTTTTTTCTTTTGCTATCATTTTAGAAGCCACGCCCCCTAAAACTCATCTCCACTCATGAGATCGTTGAGCGCTAGCTAGCTTTTGGAAGGTTGTCTTTTCTTCTTTTTTTTTTCCCCCCGAACCGTCCCTTTAACAAGCGTCTCATGAAGGAAATCAAACTCATTAGGGAGCATGCTAGTCGCGCGATACACACCTACCTTTATTTTCTGTTCTGTTTTTTTTTTTTTTTCTTTTCTTTTTCACACACTTGTGTTTTTCATTCACAACATCGAAGGATGTGTCAACCGCCGCATCAGCTCATCACCTCATACGCACTATAACACTGTATCTCAAGATTTCACGCTTAGCTGAACACACAGATTTTCAACAGCTGAAAACGGTATTCCTTAAGTTATAAACTCAGCCCGCCAATCACATCATGTGACGCCCGCATTGGTCTGTAATTCATATTGCAAAAGGAAGACTATATAAAACAGCATCGATTGTTCGCTAAATTAGCATCATGCGGTTATCGCTGTAGATGCTAATCTAGCTTCGTTTATCTTTTCAGTGAAGTGCAGCTGAAAGAAACGTGTGTGTGTGTGTGCAGTTACTCTCAGGATGTCGTCAGTCCGCGCTCCATCACTGTTCCTCTTTCGGAAACGAACCCCCCACCCCCCCACCACACGGCCGTTTGCTCAGCGTGGCGTAGCGATAAAGCAAGCATGAGCATGACAAATATTGCGTCTGAAAACCACACACTCAGACCAGGATCTGTTTCTCAGCCCGTGTGTATTACTGCACCAAAGTGTGAGAAGGAATGAGGCGCAAACTACTTCATTTTCAAAAAGCACCGTATTTTCAGGTTCAGGCACACACACACACACACACGCACACATAAGTCTATTGTTGTTGTTGTACACACAGACGCAGTGACCTGTTGTGTTCTGGAGACACCACAGTGTGTGTGGTGTCACATTTCTCTTCCACACAGGACACAATCTGGGGCCGAGTTTCAGACAGAGGTTGTGGGTGTTAAAAACACACACACACACGCACAAAACGTGCTTAGATATGCTGAACTTTGGAACTTTAGTACACCCACACACACACTCAAACTATCTTTTCAACATAGAAGAATAGAAAAGGAGAATAACACAATAAATAAATGCTGCTACCCGTGAGCCATTAGCCCCGCCCATGTTTTTTTTTTTTCTTTGGTCCTGCCCTACAAAGCATGCTTTTATGAATGATTTTATAATTCTATATTTATTCTGTTATTCGTCTGTACTTACCCTCAAAAAAAGCTCTAAAACATATTTTTTTCCAAGATTCAAAAACACAATAGAAAGTATTTTTTTACATTTTACAAATCAGAATATTTCAGTATTTTACTATAAAAAAAGAAAACGGTTGTCTGTAAAGAAGTCAAGGCGTCTGAGATTAAAGCTTCACTCGTTCGGTGTTTGTGCATAAAGTTTCTGAACTATGACGCAGAGACGCAGGTTTCCTGTAAAACAAAGAAGTGCGATTGTCCTCAGCGGCGAGAGGAAAACCCCCTCCTCTTCCTCCTCCTCTTCTTCCTCCTCGACCAGCCCCTCAGTCTATGACTTCCTCAGTCTTCTTCCTCCTCCTCCTCCTATTCTCAATCTTCTCACACTTCCTTCTGCGCTCTCATTTCCTTCCTCTTTCTGCTGGGTGTGTACGAGCTGATATCAACGCTGCGCCATCTGGTTAGAACTGATTAAAGCTTATTCAAATACTTATGTCTGCTGTCTTCTGTATGCTTTTTTTTTTTTTTTAAATAAGTGTAAGTACACGGTGCATAATAAAGAACGTGAAAGGTCGACTGATGGACTTGTTTGTTTGTCTATTTATTTATTCGCCAACCAATACATAATGAGTCGAGGCAGAGAACGGGCCATGCTCGATCTGTCAGAATGTAAAAATGCCAAAATTGTTGGTATACTCGATTGTTTTAAGATTTTCATGAAGCAGAAAGCAAAACAGCAAATTAATTAAACAAATTCATTTCTATTTTCTATTAATTATTTTAATAGTTAAAATTAAATTTAATGATTGTTTTTGGGCATTGGTCAATCAGATAGTAGGAGCTTCGCCAAAGCAAACGATTTACATGTAGCCAGACATGCGGCTATTAAAAAAGTAAATAAATAAAGTCACCACGGAAACCAGACGGAATCATCCGGAACCACATCTCCACGGTTCATGCCTTACATCAATATTTACATTACAGGTCATATTTAAACCGAGCATCACTACAGCATCATTCTGTAGCTCTTCAGAGTTTTACAATCAGAACATGATTGAGGTCCTGGTGTGTACCGAACATTTAGGCACTATCACACTCCAGGTCGTGCTGTTGTGCTGGTTATCAGCACAGTTGCGATGCGGTCGTAGACGTGAGGTGCACAACAGTGTGACCTCGAGTGTGATATTGCTTTTAAACACTTCTACAAAAATCTGGTATTATCAACATATTATGATGTGTTTGATCAGAAAGGTGTCAAAAAGAATTAAAGAGCTGGTGGTGGCAGAGCTGAAGATTTGCTTTGGGACAAGAATGGACAGGATTAGGAATGAGTATATTACAGTGCAGGTAGGACGGTTTCGGGACAAAGTTAGAGAGGCCAGATTAAGATTGTTTGGCACGTGTGCAGAGGAGGGATGTGGGGTATATCGGGAGGAGGATGTTAGAGATGGAGCTGCCAGGCAGGAGGAGAAGAGAAAGACCCAAAAGGAGGTTCATGGATGTGTTGAGGGAAGACATGCAAGAGGTTGGAAGATGTGGTAGACAGAGTCGGATGGAGACAAATGGTCCGCTGTAGAACGAAAGTAGCAGAAAAAAGAAGATATTATGATTTGTTTCTTGTTATGCCAACACGTTTCCTTCCGCACATGGAGGAACTAACTAACCGCTACTGGTGGAGCTGGCAACCCTGTAATTAATAGGGGTAAAAATAGTTTTAAATTGTTACCGGTACTAGGTAGCCAAAAGGGGAGGAGAATAAACCATGGAGGTGGTGGACAGTCCTGAGAAACTCACCTTATATCATCTCTATTTACTTCTGGGATCTGGGTTTGAATCCCAGGGGTTATAGAGGGACAACGTTATCAGATGTGTTTTTTTTTTCTTCTGGAAGTGTTTCTGTGACTGGCTTCGAATTTGGGTTTTGGCAGGTAACTGCTATCTCCTCTTTCCAATACTGCGCACCATACAGAACTACTTTTATCCACGCCGCGACCAACAAATAGTGTAATTAGTGTAACAATTAGTGTAATGATTGTAGAAAACCTGGGACACTGGGTTATACATATACAGTAGTTAAACATCCCAGTCATGTCTATTAATAATATTAATAGTTAATTATAGAGAACTTTATTAATCCGAAAAATGATATATTCCGGTTAGGAAGCTTGGGTCAGTGCACAGGGTCAGCCAGGACACAGCGCCTCTGGGACAGCGAGGGTTAAGGGCCTTGCTAAAGGGCTCAATATTGGAAACTTGGCAGTGCTGGGGTGTGAACCTCCAACTTCCTGATCAGAAACCCAGCAACCTATAGCCTTAACCGCCTTGAGCCAACACTGCCTCTTATTAGAACCACTCCTGGAATGCATCTCTTGAAATCATTGAAGAGAGAGGTTCATTACTCCAGAATCAGAACATTATGCATCAAGCTCTAGAATGTTCCTGTGTGATGGAGAGATACGGATGCATGTATGTGTGAGTTCACAATGAGGTCAGCAGGACGGCGAGCACAGTGCCCCCGAGGATCAGTGCTATTCGGGTCCAGAAGGGGGAGCTGGACGGGGCCGCAGCATTACACAGGTCAGTGTTGCAGCATCGTGTTGTGTAGCGGAAGATGAGACCTGCAATTTTTTTCTCTATGTGAACACCACATTCTGATGCTGGGGCACACTTCTTTTCTTTCAGCTCCTGATGCACGAAGCCTGAGGGCATAACAATAAGTAAGAACTTAACACCCAGATGCAAAAGATCTCCATGTAGCATAGTTAATAAACAAGAACGAAAAAAAAAAAAATGTAGATTAGACCAGTCTAAGATGGCTGTAGCTTTTTGTTTTTTAGCTTAGACCGGTCTAATCTACATTTACACATCTACACATTGTATATTAGTGTGTGTACTGTAGGTCCTCACCTGTTGAGGCTGTGGATGTGCTGTAAAGGCAGCGCTCACTTGCAGCACAATTTGTGATCGTAGGACTGCATTTGAATGGATCGATGGATGAATACTCACACTTATAACAGGTGAGACAGAGCACTGAGACACAGAGAGGAAGGTGATAATAAGATGGAGTGCAGACACACACTTTATATCCACCATGAGGTTACTCAGTGACAGTTCAGCTCAAGACTGTCCTTTGATAACATCAGCAAACCAGACAGTTAGTTGAGCCCGTCTGAAAAGTGATACCGGTAACTAGAGATTTTTAGTTTTGTAGTTTAATGCCATTCATTTCATTCGTAAAAATCATCATTTGAACCTCAGTTTACTTTCTTCACCCACACAGATGGAAAAAAAAGAAAAAAAAAAGTGAGAAGACCAGATCAATCAAACCTCGGCTTTGGGAATGGAAGAGCCCCAGTGGGGGTACACAGACGACACCTCATATCATCTGTAGAAGGTTTTTAAAACTCAAGATTGCTCAAAAAATCTATAGGTTGTCTTCAAGACAACTTTAGTTTGAGGACTGTAGAGAATTAGCTATCCGAGGTGATAAAAATTGGGTTAATGAGTCCTGAAGATGTCCTGCAGTTCAACCTGCGCCTACTTGGGATGAAGAGCCAGAGAGACAAAGCAAGCACAGAGGTTTATTTATATAGCATGCTTCCTATTCAAAATAAAGTTCTTTCAAGATAAAGAATTTATTTAAATGTTGTTAGTCTTTCAGCTGCTCCTGTCATGGGGTTGCCACAGCGGACCATCCGATCCGCTGAGACAAGCTTCCTCCCATTTTAGCTTGGTCTAGGACTGGAATTGGACCTGGGCCTCTGCATGACTGGTAAGGCTCCTACTACTTACTGATTGACCAATGCCCAAAAACGACCATTAAAATAAATTTTAATTATTAAAATAATTAATGGAAAATATTTGTTTAATTAAAAGTAGTGGACTAAGAACAGTCTTTGACTTATAGTACTGTATTAAGATTAAGATTTTTCACACGTTATCAGGTTTTCAGAGCCCTAGACGCAAGATAAGCATTGACCGCAGACTTTCTTTCTTTACTGCCAAAAAGAATAATCAAAGGCTTTTCTTTATTTAATTGAAGGACGTTTAGATACGTCCAGTTGCTTACTTTTTCAAGGCAAGAACATAAGTCCAAGAACAAGAACATAGAACCATAGTCATATGTACTAATGCTACCCAGATTTGGTTATTATCTGCGCAGTTGTGATATGCTCAGCACCATAGTCCTGGAGAATTTAAAAAAGAGGGAGCAGGTTGAATATTGGAGGCCCCAGAACTGATCCTTGGGGAAACCTTGGTCATACAGGTTCTTTTAGAGACGTTATCACCAATACTGACTATAAACCCTCTGCCTTCTAAGTACATCGTATTGTGAAAAGTATTCACTCTCCTGCCTTCACATGCATATGAACTTAAGTAACATCCAGTTCTTAATCTATAGGGTTTAATATGATGTTGGCCCCGCCCCCTTTGCAGCTATAACAGTTTCAACTCTTCTCGGAAGGCTTTCCACAAAGTCTATGGGAATTTTTGACCATTCATCCAAAAGCCCACTTGTGAGGTCCAGACACTGATGTTGGACGAGAAGACCTGGCTCTAATTCATCCCAAAGTTGTTCTATCGGGATCAGGTGAGTCAAGTTCTTCCACACCAAACACGCTCATCCATGGGCGCAGTCATGTCAATGGGTGTGGGGTTGTTTTTCAGTTATTACGCTCTGCCACTTAGCTCCAGTGCAATGAACCCTTAATTCTTTAGTATACCAAGATGTTTTGGACAATTTCATGCTCTCGAATTTGTGGGTACAGTTTGGGGGACGGCCACTTCCTGTTCCAACATGACTGTGCACCAGTGCACAAAGCAAGGTATATTATATTATATATGGACACAAATTAGCATCATAATTATTTGAATTATATCAGCCTTTGAAAAACACATTTTGAAATTTAATCACTGTTGAAAAATACTACTGAATTAATTAACCTGAAATATTTGTCTTTAAAAAGCAACAAGGAGTTCAAGGAGTAAAATTCAATACAGGAAAAGCAATCGAGCCACAATGGAATCCGCTCATCAGTCACGTGACCCAGGGAAGTGGATGTCTTCGATCCCGGCTCCCAGTGAGTCTGGCTAGAAGACAGAACAGACCTGCAGGAGAAAGAGCTTCACCATGATGGCGGAGGGCAGCGGCCCAGTCAGTGCACCTGCAGCGTGTTACACTAATTATATACTGTCAGATATTCTAGTCATTTTACTGTGATGAAGAAATTTAGTCAAAGTTTAGTTAAAGTTGGGCTAGTGAGCATGAGACCCAGACTGATCTTTGTTACACACACGCAATGGTGACCAAAAGTATTAAGACAGCATGTGCCATATATTAGTTCTCTCAGAACAGGTGACGTCAGCAGATAGTTCAGGTCTGGATGGAGAGTTGAGTTAATGAAAATCAGCTGCTTTAGTTAATTGATGGAACAAATAAGTGGCAGGACTTTTACTTTCTGAAACCGGGGCGTCCACCTCTGTATAAAGTACCTAAAACTCAGAAGTTCTCAAGTGTATTGTGAACCTCTGTGGCAAATTAGTGAACATGATCTTTATGTTCCTACACATCCTGCTAAATCTTCTCTACTTTTTAATTCCTGGTAAAATAATGGAAACAGCAGGTGAGAAAGGTCATAAATGTAGTCTGACAAAAATGGAGAATCTGCTACTAAAATGGGGAAAAAAAGTGATGATTCTGAAACGAGTCACCTTCAAGTAAATATGGCTATTGCAAGTATTTATGGAACAGTTGAACTATATTCAGTAACACCAAACGTCACTGGTAAAATCACTCGTGATAATTAAAAAAAAAGTCTGTAATTAGTGGATGAAATGACACTTCAGTGGTTGTCATTGTGTTCAGAATGTATGCAGCTGCATGAAAAGTAGTTGATCTTACAGTAACTGTTAGGTTAAATGTTTAACTTAGTTTAAAACTGTCACATAAATAATGGGGGGGGGGGGGAATGGCTGACAAGTAGTTGCATGG
>JAQMYJ010000012.1:2969156-2984161 GCA_030014305.1 Clarias laeviceps | reverse complement strand
CCTATTATTTTCCACTAATTTCCTCCCGTTCATTGCGCCCCACCTGTCATGTCTGTATTCCCCACTAGTGGGGCGCCACACACTTTGAGAACCACTGCTCTAAAGACACAGCAGCCATTCTTAAACAAGACCAAGATAAATGAACGTTACATTTAAACTTTGATCTATAGGCTCTGATTAAGAACAAAAATAGTGAAATATTGATTACAAAGATGCCAAACTAAACTGCGGTACCGTAGTGGTCCATAGACAAGTGATGTGTCCTTTAGCAAATTAGTTAAATTCCTGCAACTGTTCAGGCTTGTATTAATTTTATTTTGAAGTATAAAAATATTTCAAAAACTATAAAAAAAAAAAAATCTCTACACCGTAGAAAAAATTCATAGGACCTAAAATGCTTCTACCTGCTAAACACTATTTTTTTTTAAATAAATTATTTTAAATCAGAGACAACAATTTAAAGTTTCTCC
This sequence comes from Clarias laeviceps, assembly GCA_030014305.1. Taxonomy (NCBI): domain Eukaryota; kingdom Metazoa; phylum Chordata; class Actinopteri; order Siluriformes; family Clariidae; genus Clarias; species Clarias laeviceps. The sequence continues at coordinate 2,983,691 of JAQMYJ010000012.1, read as the reverse complement.
AAATTTATTTGATCTTTTTCAAAGAAAGCAAGAACAAGTTTTAACGGTTGGACTTGGCCACTCTCTCCAGCTCGTCCTTCTTCTTGATAGCGTACGAGTTTGATGAACCCTGAGAACCAAAAAAAGACAAAACATCAGCATCAAAAATGACACAGAAAACTTGTTAAATATTGTGACGCAAACATGAGTGTCTCTGAGCTGGTGATTGACCGAGCGATGGAGAAGAGCAGCAGCCAATGAATAAGCAGAGAGCGATTAATCTACGAGAGCTATAGCACACCGGGACAACTGAGCGTGTCAGGATGTGACTCTAGCCTCGCTCCTTTTTATTTAGCTGGATGACATCACTCCGGTTACCTTAGCGGCGTTGATGAGCTCATCAGCCAAACACTCAGCGATGGTTTTAATGTTTCTGAAGGCAGCCTCTCTCGCACCAGTGCACAGCAGCCAGATAGCCTAAAACAAACACACATTAATATCCAACTCTATGATGATGATAACCATGAACAGGGTTATTCACAGATGAAGTTTATGTATCTGAGCTTGTGATTGGCTGAGCAATGGGAAGCAGCAGCCAATGAACTGACAGACTTATTCTGCGAGATCTGCAGCACGTCAAGACCACGAGGAAACGTCAGGACCGGACTGCAGGACTCGCACAAAGACTAGTAAGCTCCGCCCTCATAACGGTTCCTTTCCTTTTTCTGAAATGGTTCCAGTAGTGAACACACTTCTGGTGACCTTAGTTTCACTTTGATACAACTAGATTTCCTGCCACTGCCACTGGGTTTTAGGCAAAGTCTCGAGAGAGTATAATGTGGAACCAAAACACCACTTACAGGATAATGAAAACAGAAAGGGCTGAATTATAAGGCGCAGCCGTTCATGAGTAATCAGCTTAACCAGTGACTTTATAAATTAAACCCGTTAAATGGCCGCGCTACACAGACATTCATATATAACATATCTTCAACACCGTGTGATACGATACATTACCGTAAATATCCTAATTTTAATATCTACTGCATATCTACCCCTACACTCACCCCCGTCCATATGAGCCTATATAAATATATGAACATTGTGCTGAGTACATGTACCGAGCCAAACTAATATCCGGTTATATTTATGACAGTGTTGTCATCCCCTGGTGTGTGATCAGAATACTGATGTAATCTCATCAGGATGAACTGATGTATTTTGGATGGAATGTTTCCCCTTTAATCTCTGTAACGTCACAGTGGCAGGCAGGTTAACTTTCCTACTAAGTAAAATATATATACTTTTAATTTATTAGTCATTCCTCCTCCCTAGACAAAATCTAGAAGCACCATGTTAAGTGTTTGTGTGTATTTGTGTTTAAGCGTGTACCTGGTTGACCCTGCGGAGTGGGGACACGTCCACGGCTTGTCTCCTGACCGTTCCAGCTCTGCCGATACGGGTGGAGTCCTCACGTGGGCCGCTGTTAATGATGGCGTTCACCAGAACCTGCAGTGGGTTCTAGGACATACATGCACACATCAGTACCGTATTAGTAGTGTGGCAAAACAGCATCTGTCGAGACACTCAGACTGAATAGACGATCTGTCTCTGAGCTGGTGATTGGCCGAGCGATGAAGAAGAGCAGCAGCCAATGAATAAGCAGAGAGAATGATATTAATCTGCGAGTGCTATAGCACACCGGGACAACTGAACGTGTCGAGATGTGACTCTAGCCTCGTTTACAATGTGGAAGAGGATCAGGTCCAGATTAGACTTTTTAATTTTAAGAGGAAAAAAAGACTTCCGCTCAGGTGTTTGTTCGTACCTCTCCAGTGAGCAGGTGGATGATCTCGAAGGCGTGTTTAACGATGCGCACGGTCATCAGCTTCTTGCCGTTGTTGCGTCCGTGCATCATCATGGAGTTGGTGAGACGCTCCACAATAGGGCACTGAGCCTTACGGAAGCGCTTGGCGGCGTAGCGCCCTCCGGAGTGAGGCAGGTACTTAGCATACTTCTCCTTCACGGCAATGTAGTCCTGAAAAACACCACACGATTAAAACAACCCTCGTTCACAAGCCGAGTGCTCGCGCACGCACAATTGAATCAGGAGTGTCTCTGAGCTGGTGATTGGCCGAGCGATGGAGAAGAGCAGCAGCCAATGAATAAGCAGAGAGAATGAGATTAATCTACGAGAGCTATAGCACACCAGGACAACCGAGCGTGTCGGGATGTGACTCTAGCCTCGCTCCTGAGCGTCGTTCAAGTTGAGAAACCTCACCTGAAGGGAGATGTCGTTGATCTGCACGTCATCGGTGCTCCATTTGCCGAACAGCTTGATCTCGGGCGTCTCGGCCACAGCCGGCGCAGTCTCCCAGTCTGCCATTCTGAAAACCAGAAACCAGTTTAATTCAATGTGAAGTTAAATGTTAAACTCTTGTATTGTACAAGTTAGTTTGTATTGTACACATGATGAACTTGGGTTAAGTAAAAAAAATAAAAATTTTATAAGGAACAACATGCATTTACTCAAACTTAAGGTTTAAAAATGTAGCAAAATCGGGGAAATACTTAATATCAAATTAGGATATTTATAAAATCATGATACTTAGACAAGAATTTAAACATTTCACTGCATATCGTACTGTGTATGAGAAATACAATTTGAATTTTAATCTGTATAATATAATCCGAATATGTACAATACAGAGCAAGTTTTTAAATCACTGATGTAATAATGAAAACTTATCAAAGTAGAATTTAAAGCTGCGTTTGATGAATTATAGGAAAAATCAATTAAACAAATAAAAAAAAATGAGTAATGACTGAATTTGGATCTGAACCTGTATCTTAACTAGCAACATACTGATGGAAATAACGTACGATTATTCTGCATAGGAGAAAGACAAACATAACTAATATAATTTATTTTACTCTTATTATCCACTAATCTTAGTTTAACACTGAAATAAACTAAATGTCTGAATTTATTCATTTTAATTTTCTTTACATTGCCATGAAATATTATACAGATGTTGAGCTAATTAATCTCAGCTCTGGGAAAGACTACAAAAGACAAGTCACATTTCACCAAATTAAACCCAATAAATAATAATAATAAAAAAAAATACTAATATAAATAAAGATGACATAAAATAAACCTCCATCCACGCTAATCTGCGCGCGCGCCACACCGATATGCTAGCCCAGGCCGCGAGACTAAACCCCCTCAGGGACGGATAATAAACCATTTAAACACACAACACAGCCAATTAGAACACTAATACACACTTAAACATACATTTATTAAACATATAATTTAAAAAAAACTAATGATGAGTTTAACCCGCCCTCATACAGTACAATGTCCTGTTTTAACTCCGGCAGATGCTAATGGCCGCCCGGGCGCGTGCTGAAGCTAAACTCGGTCTCATTTTTAACACTTTTAAAATAATTCCGTAGCTAAATACTCTCTGTGGCGACCCGATTCGTTTTAAACACCTTTACAAACCTGTACGATGCAAAAAGTCTAAGTTTTGGAAGGAGTTAGGGGTGAAATTAATCGGTTATTTCTTACTCACGCGTGTCTGAAGTCCACACTGGCACTGCGCTCTGAGAGAAAAGGGCCTGCGCCGTGCGTGCACGACCAACATCCGGTTTCACACCGGAAACACACGTTTTCAACTTCCGGTATGATTTATTTTATCGGGAATTGTAGTTTTTTGTGATTGTTAGACGACAGGCCATGACTACAAAATGTAAAATAAACCATAATTAACTAAAGTGTTTTAATGATAAACAAATTCCACTTATTTTACAGTTAATTCACCGATATTCACAGTAGGTTTGCCAAATCTGTGAAACAGAAATAAGGGACGTGTGTGTGCATATGGGGGTTGTTATTTATTTATGTGTTGCCCTCATTCATGAGAAATTTACCAGTCACTTAAAAAAAAATAAAACACAGCAAGTCCCGGTTTGACTCGAACACCACTCCTTGTACAAAATTTTCCCATTCCATAGTTTATCTATGTATATAAGCTGTTTGAAATTAATTTTGTAAATGTTGTCTACAGCATGTATGTGTGTATTATTAATTAGATATTATTTGCTCCTCAGTTTGTTTACATTAAGTTTTTGTAGTAGAAATCCTCACACTGTATCTACCAGGTGTTGTAGACTGATTTGCCTGACTACACAGTGTTCAGTTCTCACTTGTGTTGTGTCTTTTGCTGTGATTGTTGCTCTGGTCCTGTCCTACCTGATCTTATCTTACGACCAGTGTAGACTGGTTATATGTTATTCTTAAAGATTTCACACAGAAGATTAACATATACCTGTAGAACTGTACAGTACTGTATATATTCACCGTGTTATGAATGATCTGTGGTTTATTCTGTGGCATTTTGTCATGTGAGTGATTTTACTAGTTGAATAAAGTTAGATGCATGCTTTTTCCTTCTGCCCTCAGGTGACCTGAGGTGATTTCCACTAGCCTGTCGCTACTGTTTTTATGAGGTCCTCAGATCGACCCCGTCTGGGCTCCTCGCAGTCCTTGGCAGAGCGCAGAAAAATTCACTCTGTTCGTGTTTCCAATAACGTACACGAGACCAATTAATCTGAAACTTTATTAGAATAAATTAGCAATAACAATATTCAGGGCACATGTTAAATTTGCTACATTAAAATGTCTCCATACCCAAAAACTCCACACTTTTTTATAAAATCTGTGTTATTGACTGGTTAATTATCTTCCAACAACTGTTAAATTAATAATTTTTTTAAGGATTTATGAATGGAACATTACAGTTTAGTGCATTTAGCAATAAGATCAGACAGGAATAAATAAATAAATCCCTTTTCCCCTCTTTTTACTTAGTCCTTAATAAAATCTAAATACATGAGTTCCACAGGAGTTCATTAGAGACAAACAGGACAAAGCAACAAACCAGGCATCCAATACTGCCATGTTGGCACTCAGTCACTAAACAATGCTAAAAATCCCTAACATGACTGCGCTGTTAAAAACCTGACGCATCCCAGACACTGATTAAACATCACTAGAACTGGGAACTCTTTGTGTGTGAAGATGGTTCAAGGCTAATGTACTGTAGTAGCTAACATGTTAAGAAGAGACGCTAGCATCAGATGAGCTAACCTAAGTCAAGTTTGGCTGAAGTTTTTCACATCGTTCTCCTCTCGAGCCTTTGACACGTTGTGATGAGTGAGGTATGTGTCAACTAATGGTTATATCGTGATACAATGTCAGAATATCATCAGCCCTTATTCTTAATACAGTGCCTTGCATAAGTATTCACCCCTGCTTGGGTCGTCACATTGTGCCCTTTCACTGCAATCACACCTGGGTCTAGGTCTACATCAGGATTGAACATCTGGATCCTGATGTTTTTGCACATTCTCAGCAATTTCCCAACTTTTAGAACAGAGTCTGAACCAGACCAAGGTGTCAGGGCTTTGATTCAACTACAACTTCAGGTCTTTGTCCTAAAGGAAGATTCTGGGATTGTCATCAACTGTCTTTGAACACTTCCTCAGTCCCTGCTGATGCACAGCATTGAAGGAACATAATGCTAACACCAGGAGGTGATGATGCTCTCGCGGTAATTAGCACTGTTGGGTTTCTATTAAATGTAGCCCTTTATGAAAAATCTTTGAGTTTGTTTTTAAAAAATATAAGATCATGTTTCCTGTGTATGCCGAGTCACCATATGGATTTTTAAAAATGTTTTTATATGTAAATTAACATATTTCTTCTTGTTCCTCTTCCATAATTACTTTGCCGATGGCTCTCTGGAAGTGTCCAGGCTATGGCAGTCCCATCTTACACCCCTTTTCCACCAAGATGGTTCCGAAGCTATTACGGACACAGTGCCCAATTTTGACCCAGCTCTTTGTTTTCAGACCGCCAAAGCACCGGCACTCAGACAGGAAAACCAGTTCCATGGCAGCAACAATACTTCGCTGGGCAGAACAAAGAACGGCTTATTTTAGGGGCTTCGGATGGGATTAACACGACCAACTGACAGGTTGCGACATCCATCTTAAATCTTGAAAAAGGGGCCTTAGAAAGGGCTACTGCATGCAGCTTCATGACATTAAATCCCCAATTATGTCTATTTAGGTTCCAGCTTTTGACACAAAAAAAATTAAAAAAAGTTTAAGGGCAAATACATATGCAAGGCACCATAGGTCAAATTTGAGGCACTGATTAAATCCAGTCAGAGGCCAGCAGTCTTCCTAGGACAGTGTTTCCCAAAGTGTGGGCCCTCTAGTGGGCCTTAAGGGTACTGCAGGTGGGCCAAGAGACATCATTTATAACAAATGAATAAAAAAACTTTTGTTTTTGTTTTTAATTTTCACTTTTGCAATTATGTTTAAAATGTTCATAAAACATTTCCAATTAAGTATTTACATAGAAAAAAAGTAACGAGAACTAATAAAACAAAGACATGGTATTTTAAATAATACTCCCCACATATCTTAGTCTTGTGATTAAAAGTTTAGATGGGTGAAGATTTTCACATTTAAACTTGGTGAGTTTGGGAAGCCTTGATGAGTTTGGGAAGGGCTGTCCTAGGGTCCTTACTTAGCACCTTGTTGTTTTGTATGACATCCTAAATACCCATGATAGTATTGTAAACCATGATAAAATATGAATCAGTTGTCATGATATTATGATCTGAAATGTCTGACATACATGAAATATGACCTTGTGTCCCCCTATGTTGCCTGCAATACAGTATCTATCTATCTATCTATCTATCTAACCTTCCCTTTATTTCTGTCATGCAGTCTAAAGAGTAAACGTACAGAATACTGTCTGACATGTGCTGATAACACTCCTGATGTACGATATACTGTGATACTGCAAATAATATTGTTACGCATGATGAAACTGTTCAATTTAGAAAGAGGCGCGAGTCAGTGTTCATATTCCTGAGACCCTGCCTTCAAACCAGCAGCTATTTTTGTCAACTTTCATCTTCAGTTGCTATGTTAACACTATCAATGTGAGAATATGGTCCTAATTGCACAGCTAGCTACAAGCTATCCTTAAAGCCGGGTAAAGTATACAAATCCTGGGAGTAAAAGTAGGAATTCCCTAGGGGAAATACGACTTAAGTAAAAGTAGAAGTCCTTCATTTACTTTGTGTACTTGAGTAAAAGTACAGAAGCATTAGTTTTTTTAATTTACTCAAGTACCAAAAGTACAGGGCTTGTATTAGCTCTCAGTAACCTTCTGCCTCTCTCTCTCTCTCTGCTGTTTTTTTCCACTGTCTGCAACCAGCTCCACTTCTTCCACTGTTATATTATCAGACGTGTCTTAAAGAAAAGGCGATTCAAACAATTCCGCATTCAACAGTCAGTAGGCGGCAAAATTTCCTGCTTTAAATAATACACACCGCTGTTGTTATGTGACACAATGCCAAACAGAGATGTAGTGAAGTAAAAGTACAGATATGTGCTGGACATTTGAAAGGAGTAAAAGCAAAAAAACCTCAAATGCCTTTCCATAAAAAAAAAATAAAAAAAAACTAATTAATTCGAATTGATTTTTTTTTTTGTTTTTGCTCCAGTGGCTCCACCCACTTTGCATCAGCAACTGATGCTTGGCCTCCTTTCGCTGTAATTGCTAGCTATCGGTGATGCTTCACTGTGGGTGTGAACACTGGCTGCTCATATTTTGGGTGAATTTAAAGGATGAGTCTTTCTTAAAGAAAACCCATGAAGGATGAGTCTTTAAAGGATGAGTCTTTCTTAAATCCCATGATTTAAATTTCTTTTAAGTTAGAAAAGATAAAATCACCGTCTGCTATATTGTAATCACACATCGATCCACAACATGAAACTTGATAAAATATTAACGACGCATTCCCTTTTGCGTGCTGTTAAAGGAGCAATAAGCGACATTTAGTTGCATTTTTAGAACAAAAAATGGCTTTTTAGAACACTGTCATAATGAAGGAATCATCTCTCAAAGGCCCTATTATCATCTAACAAACTGCACTTACAACTGCCAGGTTCTATAAATAATTATCGATTTTTCTAATCGCCGCTTTAATTCTAAAACAAGTAGACAAAGATTTAAAACTGGTAGGCAAACCTGAGAATCTATGTGTATATTCAGTCTTATTTCTCACTCTGTCTTCATCTTAAAGCTACAGGAAGTCTAATAAAACACAGTTAAAGGATAAAATATGTACAAACGTAAGGCAATCTCTCATACTGCAATCGGACTACATTTCCTATAATTCCTCTGTGTTTCCGTGGAGTAAAGGAAGAAATATGCAACACTCTAGTATGATGTTTTTTAAAACGGACCTGCACCAATTCTATGCAAGATTTTCTGGATCCAAATGTTTCTCTCATCGTGGCACAATTTTACTTATTGCTGCTTTAGAAACAGATAGCGATAGATTTAAACACACTGGGTTTCACACGGTTAAAAGAAAAACCTGCTACATAGTAAACAAATACGAGACACCCGGATTACGATACGCATAAATTCCAGTATGGTGCAGGAGATTAAAGAAGCAATATGTAACATTTGAGATTTGCATTTTGCTTCTTTAACGATAAATAAAACGAAAAAGGACGTGTGTAGGGTTTAAAATCAAGGCTTAAATAAATAAATAAATAGATAAAATTTAACTCACGTGACGGACAGGAAGGTCAAACTGGGGGCGGGGCTCATGCTTAACTCGATCGCGATCGAATAGCTTAGCTGATGTTGCAGCGTTTTTAGGCTAAGCGGTGTAATGAGCAATAAAGTCATCATCATCATCATCATCAATCAAGCGCATGATTAAATTTATCTTAAGCCCCGCCCCTATTAATCTGAAAACAGGATATACAAGTTAAAACCCGCCCACTTTTTTTTTCTTTTGTAAAAGATCAGAAATGTCTTTGAGGCACTGATTTGCATTGAGTTGTGCTTTTTGCGAGTATACAAATGACGAATAAAACAAATTTACACGCTACGTGTGTGTGTGTGTGTGTGTGTGTGTATTTGTATAAGCTTCGGTAAAAAGCTGAGAGGGCCTGAGCGATGAACCGTGTGCGTCATGAAAAGCAGACACACACACACACACACACACACACACACACACACACACACACACACACAGGTAAAAGAGAGAAAGTGCTGCAGTGACTCGGAGCAACACTGAACTGGAACAAACGCAGCTGATGATCATTTGTTTGTAGCAAAGGAGCTGATAAAAAGAGTGTGTGTAAAAACAGTCTCTATCTGAGTGTGTGTGTGTGTGTGTGTGTGTGTGTGAGTGTGTTTATGTGAGCCACTGGTCGATGCAGCGCTTGTACACGGTCTCATTGGAGTGCCAGAAGATGTGCTCGACTCCGGCCACTGAACAGAGCTCCAGGTCTCCTCTGGCGTACAGAGACTTCAGCCCGAACGCGTCCCTCAGAAACACCTGCAACACACACACACACACACCATCATCATCATCATCATCATCACCTCCTGTGTAAACGCCCCACAGCGACAGACAACAAATAATTAAACTACACCCACCTCCTGATTTTTCAGCTCCACCACCGTCTCGTTGTCGTCATAGAAACCAAACTGGCTGTAACGAGAGAGGAATAATAACGATATCATGTTACCGTAGGAACCGCATTAACGTGCGAAAGTTGTTCAGCTCTTAATCGTTCACGTGCAAGGACAAAAGGGGGGCGGAGTCACCTGGATTGCCACGGAGTGATGACGCCGTCGTCCGGTCCGCCGATCAGCACCAGCTTCTTAATGCGCAGGAAGTTCTGCTTCCACACTGCAGCGCAAAACAACCATAGTCCTGAGTAAATTCAACAACTTCAGTGTGTGTGTGTGTGTGTGTGTGTGTGTGTGTGTTTACCCAAAGAGTCAGGGTGCGGCCGCTCGTTGTTCAGGAGTGCGAGGTAATCACTGGTGTTCAGGTACATGTCTCTGTGATGAGGGTCTGAGAGGAGGAGAACACCAGAGGAACGTCAGGAGAAACATCAAACCTTCACACACCTTATTACACGTCAATACACCTTCACACACCAAGACACACTGCACCTGACTGAGGAGTGTGTGGTGTTCTATCTCACCTGACCATCCTTTAATCTATCTATCCGTCCATTCGTCCACCTACCCATTCCTCCATCCATCTGCCCATGTCTCCCCGTCCATTCATCCATCCCTCTCTGTCTATCCATTCGTCCATCCGTCTCCCTATTCATTCCTGTATGCATCTCTCCATCCGTCTGTCCATCCATTCTTCTATCCATCTGTCTCCCTATTCATTCCTCTGTCCACCCGTCTCCCTATCCATTCTTCTATCCATCTGTCCATTCGTCTCACTATCTATCTATCTATCTGTCTCCCTGTCCATCCGTCTCTCTATCCATCTGTCCAACCGTCTCTCTATCCATCTGTCCAACCGTCTCTCTATCCATCTGTCCAACCGTCTCTCTATCCATCTGTCCAACTGTCTCTCTATTCAGTCCTCTATCCATCAGTCTCCCTATCCATTTGTCCATCCGTCTCCTTATTCTTCTATACATCCGTCTCTCTATCTATCTGTCTCCCTGTCCATCCGTCTCTCTATCCATCTGTCCATCCATCTCCCTATTCATTTCTCTGTCCACCCGTCTCCCTATCCATTCTTCTATCCATCTGTCCATTCGTCTCTCTATCTATTTATCTGTCTCCCTGTCCAACAGTCTCTCTATCCATCTGTCCAACAGTCTCTCTATCCATCTGTCCAACAGTCTCTCTATCCATCTGTCCAACAGTCTCTCTATTCATTCCTCTATCCATCAGTCTCCCTATCCATTTGTCCATCCGTCTCCCCATTCTCCTATACATCGTCTATCTATCTGTTTTCCTGTCCATCCGTCTCTCTATCCATCTTCCTATTCATTTCTCTGCCCATCCGTCTCCCTATCCATTCTTCTATCCATCTGTCCATCCGTCTCCCTATCCATTTGTCCCTCTCTCTCTCTCTGTACTCACCGTTCCAGTAGTTACAGATGGAGATCTTCTGGCCCACAGCCGTGTAACACAGGATATACAGGTTGGACTTCACAAACTCAGGGAAGAAGAACTTCAGATAGTCTGTATCTGAGAGGAAACACACACACAAACACATTTTAAACATAATCATCCTGATCACCTGTGTGTGAAGCTGCCACATTGACACCTGATCAGACTATAATCAGACCGACCTCCGTACTGTCCAGACTGAGGGGAGGAGAGAGAGATGAAGGAGTGAACGTTGTGGTCATTTAGTGTAGAAAGGATTCCACGACATATCAACCCTCCTGCACAGAGACAGAGAGAGACGGAGAAAGAGAGGGAGAGAAATTGAGACAGAGATAAATGTTTAGGTTACAGTGAGTACAACACACGCAGACAGACAGACAGACACACAGATAGAAAGACACGAGCAGATTGACATGCAGGGACAGACACAGAGAGACAGATAGACAGACAGACCCACACCAGTGTTTTCCCCACACACAGATCAGACTGTGCCCAGGTTTATTCCCACAACCCTTTAAAAAAATCTGTCCAGGAGAACCACATCATCTGTGATGTATTAACCAGTAACTCGCCAGTAAGACCGTTCCACTGTATAGTTCACACCTGTGGGAAACACTGAACACACAAACACACACACACACACACACACACACACACACACACACACACACACACACACACACACACCCTGTGAGTAACAGAGGAGGTGCACTCCATCCGCCGCGTTCTGCATGATGGGGTAAATGGCCTCTTTAAATCCCTCCACCTGCTTCCACAGCGGCTCCAGACTGGCTGTGCGGTCAAACAGGTCTATCACAGACACGTTCGTCCCGGGGTGAGACTGAGAGACACAGAGACACACACAGAGACAGAGAGGTTATAGAGCGGTAACTCGTCATACGGATTTAATTCGTCCCTGAGACGAGCTCTTGAGGTGAAAATTTCATATTGTGAAACAGGTTTTCCCAGAGGAGATAATGTAAACAAAGATAATCCGCTCCAGCCGCGCAAAATAATATGACCAATATTACCAATTTTCGACACTATAATCATATAAAGACAATCAACACATTTAGAAAAGACATGTAAATGAAGTACAATATGAAATAAATAGACAATAAACGTCACTTAACCTTAATTTATGATTCCTCTTTAATTCGAAAAAACTTTATTTATCCCCATGGGGCGATTTAAGGCGCGCAGAGTAGTAATGCAAATACACAATAAAATAATATAAACTGTTGGAATGATGATGAATGGAATTAGTTTGTTAGTAACAAGCAAACATGAGTAAACATCTGTATAAAACATCTGTAAATAAATATAAACTGCACAAACTTTGAAAAAAAAAAAAATGCCTTCGTAAGCTGAGGCAAGTTTCTTGCAAAAAGGTGAAAATTCATGAGGCATAACAAAGTTTACACACCCCTGCTTTACTCGCCTTTGATGTCTGTTTACTGATTAACCTTGTTGTGCTTAAACACCTCGTCTGATTCTGTCCTGAACCTGCATCTCTAATAATCTGATATAGCTTCAGGATGAATAAAGCTCTCTCTGTGAGAGTGTGTGTGTGTGTGTGTTTGGAAGCGTTTCAAGCCACAAACGAGGATTAGTCACACAGCCGTCCACGTGCTGGAGTCTGTCTGCACTACACTGCTTTCTGTTCGTCCTGGAGGGAAATTAACAATTTAATCCCAGAACATACTTTACTGGAAACTTTACAACACAGACACATGACACACACACACACACACATGATGGCAGTTATATACAAGTGTGAAATTACACCAGGTTTAAAAATAGACACTAAATAACACATTCGGCTCGAGACGTCTTCAGCGACCTGAGCTTCTTCATTTCTTTCTTTCTTTATTTATATGTTCATTTTTTTAATAGATTGAGATTATACAGGATATTTAAATCAAACTCAAATTAAAACCGTTCTTTCTGTATGAATATTAGACAAACTCATCTGTTTGAAAATGTCCTGAACAGGAAGTTCAGCTTAAAAAAAAAAAAAAAAAAAAAGAGAGTCTAGTGCTTTATCACAGGCGGAAGTTGAAGTACAAAAGGTTGTATTTTTACTTAAACAGTCCAGTCTAATCTAATTTAAACATCAATCAGATGTGTGTAAATATAATTATCCCCCTTATCGACGCTGTGGTTTCTGTTCCTCTTTTCTATCAGCGGGAGGAAAATTACTGTACACTCTGATTAGAATGTAATATTCACTAAAGCTGAAGCAGTGAGAATCATTTACAGAAACACATTAAGCACTTTATACAATATTATATTATATTATACTATATTATATTATCTCGGGAACACATAAAATCACGCTACGTCACTGAACCGATTATTAGTTGATAATTAATGATCTCCCATTTCCATAGTAACCGTAACTCATTCACAGGGATCTGCATGGTGCACATACTGTAGAAACAAGTTTTTCTCAACGTTAATGAGATGTTTATGTGAGCTGTATGGAAGGAGGTTAAGCTGTAACTGTATACAGAAGGTATAAAGCTTCCACATTTTTATCTACAATAAAAATATTGATATTTATAAAACCATGGCACGTACAGAATCGCAATACAAATCGAATCCACACCGAGGTATCGTGATAATATCGTATCGGGTCGTCACTGGTGATTAAAGACGAGGGGAAAAAAATCTATTCATTTAAAATTTTTCATCTATTTATTTTAAAAAATCTACATTTTTTTTTTTCACATTTATAATAGAGATGAACCTGTCGTGACCAGAATCGTCTGGTTTTCAGTTTAATTGGCGGTGACCAGTGATCAGCCTCAGATATAAACGATACTGTACCAGCGCAGAAGCTGTAGAGTGGCACAACACAAATTAATTTTTATGGTGTTACGTTATTAAAAATCTCACGTGTTAAAATCCTCCGATCTGCCTTTTTTTTCTCCAAACACTGTCAGCGTGTTAGTCTCAAACCCGCTCATCACACACACACACACCGGTCTCAAAACACTGCGGGCGCTGATTAGTCTTGAAAATTCAGTTCCTAGCGCACATGATTTTCTGCTCTCAGCTTCTCAACTGTGAGGCGGTAAAACATTATAGTTTCTTTATAATACTACAGGTGATGCGCTCTGAACTATTTACACATTACCGTCCCGTGTGGTAGGACTGAATTATTCGCTAAGTTTGTTTAGACGTACAGTGATGCCTCAGCATACGAACACCCCGCCTCACGGATTTTTGACTGAAATTTTGCAATAAATTTTCCCCGGCAATGCGAAACATTTCCGGCATCTGAGGCATTTCTGGCATGCGAAGCATTTCCGGCATACGAGCGAACAAACCAACCCAAGTCGTGCCATTTCAAACCTGTTTGAATCAGTGCAAAGCCAAGCAAAAGCAGTTTACACATTTTATTTGCGTTTTGTGTAAGATTTTGCAAAGACGTAACAACATGGGTCCCAAGAATGTCAGCAAAGACGATAGCAAGAAGAAAAGGGAGCCACTTAATTTTT
>JAQMYJ010000012.1:2909633-2922416 GCA_030014305.1 Clarias laeviceps | reverse complement strand
GCAGGCCAAAGGAGTTCTGCAGGCCAACTAAATAAGCATATTTTAATCAAATATACTTGTGCATGCAGCAATGTAATCGACAGAATGTTAATCGTAGTAAAATAATATAGAAGTAGGGTGAGGAAAAACAGAAGTGAGCCAATAAACAGCGAACATATGGCGTCCAAGGACGAAAGCAAATGACATAAAGGTACCAGAACACCATATCAGCAGATACAATATTAACAGGAACATGTGTTGGACACACATCCAATGTCTGTATCCACATCAACACCCACATGTTTTAATAAAGGGCAGTAAGTGAATAACCAAAAGACACACAACCGATTGTATGAATAATATGTTTAATAAGTGTATGCACAAGAAAAATAGTATGTGCATCTACATAGTGAATAAGATAGAATACAAAGTATAGGGCCCAACATAAAAGTACAAAAACATAGGGGGCCTGGGTAAGCATCAATAATAAAATAAGAAATCACATATCAACCCTTCTCTGAGCCAACACACACCGATAGGAAGATCAGTAAGGGGAATAAAAGCAGAAAGGCCACGATTTAGGAGTGGCGTATGTACGAGAGGAAAATGGGATGTAGTCAGCACCTTAGCAATTACAATTAGCTGTAAGATTAGAATGAAATGTTGTAAATACAACAGATTGGAAAAATAAGACATGGCCTGTCTCTTAAAAACTGTAGAGTAAACCGGAAAAACTAGGAAAGTATAGTAAAAATAAGCGCCACCCCAATATTTTTTTAATTAAGCAAGAAAAGTGCAAAGATAATGGAAAATAACTTATAAGAAAACTTATTTATAATGGAAGAAAAAAATGATAAGGAATGGAAAAAGAGTACCGAGGAAGGGACTAGGTGTGCGCAAACTGTATAAAATGAGCATGTATGTCACAGTCAAGTCAGTCTGCACTTGGTGATGCTTGAGCTCTCAACCTAGGCATTGCTGGACTGGCTCACTTGCTGCAATAAATCCTGTCTTACTTCATCCAAATCTGCACGGAGTCCGTACAGTATTTGTTTGATATTTTTACTTAAGGCAACATTAACAGGTGAAAGGTAAAAATCTCCCACAACATCACAGGCCAAAACAATATTAAATTTAAGTGGAACATTGCAGGTCGGAACAAAATTGCAAGCTAAATGAATGCTGCAGACCAAATGATTGTTTCAGGTCAGAGGAATATTATATAATATATGTCAAATGGAACACTGCAGACCAAAGGAACTGAAATGAAATGCTCCAGGCTAGTAGAATACAGTAGGCCATAATAATGTTGCAGGACAAAGCAATGATTTTTCACAATTTAACATTTCAATTTACATTTCACATGTAAAGTGAAATATTTCGAGCCTTTCTTGCTTTATTTATGGCTTACAAACATCCAGTATCTCAAAATATTAGAATATTGAAGTAAATTACTATCTCCTGAGCTAGTTCACAATCATGGGGAAGACTGCTGTTGTCCAGAAGATGATTAACAACACTCTCCACAAGTTCAAATTCAATTTCAAAAAGTTTCCTGGAATCGAAAAGTGTGGTAGGAAAAGGTGAACAAGCAACAGGGATGACTGCCGCCTTAAGAAAATTCTTACTTGGGAGACTTGTGTCAGGTGAGGCTGGCATCATTTTTAGGAAATGAGCTGCAACTGTTGCATTTCTGGTATTAAGCCACTTCCTGAACTAGAGACAACACCAGAAGCATCTTACCTGGGCTAAAGAGAAAAAGAACTGGACCGTTGCTAAGTAGTCTAACAACCTCTTTTTGGATAAAACAAATTAAATTTTAATTCCATTTGGAGATCAAGAACCCAGAGTCTGGAGGAAGAGTGAAGAGGCACAGAATGCAAGTTGCTTGAAGTGCAGTGTCAGTTTTATACAGTTGGTGATGATTTGGATTGCTTACCACCAGCAGATAAACTGATAAAACTACCATTAACCCCATGGAGAATCTCTGGGCTATTGTCAAGAGGAAGTTAAAACTGCCTTCACACCAATCTGGCATTCATTAACATCTCAGCAGTGCCACAGGCTGATCATATTTTAATATTTTGGAAAACTGGATTTTTGTCATTATGTGGGCATTGGTTGTGTGGGACAAGGTTTCTTGTCTGCCATGCGGAAGGTCCGGGTTTGATTCCAAGCAAATGCCCAAACGCCAGCCAGTGGATATGGTGCCGCTCCCAGTCCCAGATAAAATGGGAGGGTTACAGCATAAAACCTCTGCCAAGTTCTGAGCAGGTTGGATGGTCCTCTGTGGTGGCCTCTTGTCAGGAGCAGCAAAAGAACCAACAACATGAGGTATAAGCTGTAAGCAGGTTCATCCATTGCAGAGGTTTTTGCTTTGAAAAACATAAAGTAGCACCTATCACCTTAGTTTCTGTGGAGGCAGCATACAGTACGAGATGTTTATTGATGGACCAGTTGTTACAAAACGAATTCTGTTTTTGTCCGAACGTATCTTTTAATGAGCTCTTTGTCATTCAATGTTAGCAAAATGTCTCTCCTCCAAAACTGCATCACTCGGAAGATTTTTGATTTCCTACTCTACTTAGTAAATACACACAAGACTCTGTAGAGAGGAGCAGGATCTTGTATGTCAAACATGCTGCTCAGGTTAGTCACTTCTAGTTAATCATTATCCAGTATACAGTGCATTTGGAAAGTATTTACAGCGCTTTACTTTTTTCCACAAGTTTTACAAATAATACCCCATAATGACAACGTGAAAACAGTTTTGTAAAATTATTTAAAAAAAAACAAAAAAAAAACATGTACATAAGTATTCACAGCCTTTGCTCAAAATTGAGCTCAGATGCATCCTGTTTCCACTGATCATCTTTGAGATATTTCTACAACTTGATTGGAGTCCACCTGTGGTAAATTCAGTTGATTGGACATGATTTGGAAAGTTACACACCTGTCTATATAAGGTCCCACAGTTGACAGTTCCTGTCAGAGCACAAACCAAGCCATGAAGTCCAAGGAATTGTCTATAGACCTGAGCTGCTTTCTGCAGCATTGAAACTCCCAATAAGCACAGTGGTCTTCATCATCCATGAATGGAAAAAGTTTGGAATCACCAGGACTCTTTCTAGAGAGGGGCATCTGGCCAAACTGAGCGATCAGGGGAGAAGGGCCTTAGTCAAGGAGGTGACCAAAAATCCGATGGTCATTGTGAAAGAGCTGCAGCGTTTCTCTGTGGAGGGAGGAGAACCTTCCATAAGAACAACCTTCTCTGCAGCAGCCAATCAATCAGACCTGTATGATCAAGTAGCCAGACAGAAACCACTCCTCAGTAAAAGGCACATTACAGCCTGTTTGGAGTTTGCTAAAAGGCACCTGAAGGACTCTCAGACCATGAGAAACAAAATTCATGGTCATGAAGTCTTGATGATGTAAAGAGGATGTCTAAAGGAAAAGGAAGAGCTTCTAAGCCTTGGTCTTTCTCTGCAGAACAGACTTAACTGCATGCAGACTTAATGCAGTTACCTCATAAATACAGACACGTTTTTGTTTTCATCTCTGAGCAACCATATCCTGACAAACATTGCTCAGCTTGTCATGAACATAGGTTATACACGGGTCATGCAAACTGCTTTGAGTATTTTCAACTTTGATGATTGGCTTAATGTTGTGACATTGCATGAGGTTGTTGAAACAATGCCATAATCGAAGCTAAAAGCAGTTTAATGAAATACTGCAGTGTGAGACCTTTTTTTACTGTAAATGTTTTATTTTCTTTTTCTCTTGTTTAACTTTTACTTGTTAACTACAAGTCAAAAGTTTGGACACACCTTCTAACCAGAGAATAACACAGAAACACTGGACAATCTGATATAAGAAAATGTAGAAGTACGTGGAAGTTCTATATTTCTGAACCATGAGATCTGGTGGTGGTAATTAGGAATGCTGTTGGGCTTACTGCTGTAAATGTTGACTTTGTAGGGTCTAACAGAGCTAGCTGTTAACTATAAGGCTGGTATTGGCAACTTTTTACCCCATTGGAAACTTATGGTACCTGGTACCTGATGGTTATCTGTCATCTTTAAGACAGGTGGTGATGTGGTGTTTTATTTATTTATATTAATTTATACATCAACCATACAATAACTTTGGACTGTAGGGTGGTGGTGGCATTTGTTTTTGGCTGACAGGGCTGGTGATGTTGAATCTGTGGGACTGGCATCAAGTCAAGCTGGTAGTGATTTATGTGGCTCCCACTGATGCAGAGGAAAAAACAACAGGCTGTGGGACTGATGTAGGTAACTGCCAACAGAGTGTAGCTGGTTGTGGTCAGCTATATGAGCTGCATACTGTCTGTAATGATATAAAGATTAAGTTCCATCATTTCTTTGGAATATGAAATAAAATAAAATGCAAATTTCGGCACAGTCACCCAGTATACTAATGCATGAGTATTTATTATGTATTTATCTCATTTTCTTACAGATTAGTCAGTGTCTATATCATCCTCAGAGGCAGAAGAGAACAAGATCATCTGTCAAAATGCAAAATACCACATGGACTCCACCTATCACACAAGACTATCTGTCTCGTCCACACCAGAATCTCTTTACCATGCATTATTACCCAGAGTCACAGCCTTTATTGAGTTCAGCTAATTTGCAATCAAAGCAGACTTTACAGCTGGGGAGCCATGGATCCCAGCGTCAGTTGGTTTACATGTCTCCGGCTTCTACAAAACATCCTCCACCAAATATGTCACAACATGTGTCTTGGCAAGCTAGACCTTTAGAAATGTTTATGGTGAATCCCACCCATGAGTCACAGTCCTTAAATCCCAGTATTCATAGTAATTATAATGATCTGCACTCCATGCGAAATGTCAGATGTACGTATCCTAACAATGTTCCTAGCAATACAAACAGTGTTTATAAAAATAGTTGTTGTATGAATGGTTCACCCGTTAATAGACAACATCAAGCACTACAGACTACATACCAACCTAGAACTCATTCACAACAGGCAGGTTTATTTGTTCAGACTAGGCTAAAACCACCAACAACTAACATGTATCAAGAACAAATGAGTATAGTAGAACAACACAATAAGACACCTAGCTCTGTCGCACAAATTAATAATATACCAACTCATTATTTGCTGCCTACAGAGTTTAGACCTTTCAGCACTCAGGTGAGGCAGAGCCAGGTTAAAAATGCATTAGATCATCTTTCGGCATCCAGGAAAGATGTCGCTTCAAGTCAAAGTCCATTCCTGAAGTACAGAGCCAGGTTGAAGTCTGCCACTCAAAATCGTTCTGGCCGAAGGTTGAAAAAAGTTTCACCCAGTTTACCCCAAGATAAAATCCAGTCCCAGACCACAACCATTTCTAGCAATCTTAGCGAGACAAACTTTGCAACGTTTAATGCTACTCAGAGCAGTACAAAGTCACAAGTCCTTAAATCAAACAACATGAGTGGGCTGAATATAAACCCTCAGGATATTACCTCTATTAGCACATCCACAAGTTATATATCATCTCCAAAGGCAGGGAGAGGTCAGGATTACCAGGAACCTGATAAAGAAACAGATAATTCAAGGGAGAGTGAAATTGGAACTGGTAGTAATCTGACAAAACTACAAAATTCACATCAGGATGAGATTATTAATTGTGAAAAGCAAAACGGAGAGGTGCAGTCATGCATAGACGCAGCTGATTCACAGACCAGAACGGTTCAACAAGTCAACGAGGTAGTAGATGTAGTTTTGCCCATAACTCAGCAGGTGTCAAATGATGGTAATCAGGTTACAACAAGCATCCTGAAGAGACTCCTCCTGGAAACTGATGATGTCAATAATGGTGTTGAGGAGTATCAGAACATGGAGAAAACGACTTCTGTGACCTTTCAGCCCATTGAATATCTTTGTCCTGTAACTTCTTCACAAAGACTGGAATCAGCAATTGAGCCATCAGAAAGATGTACATCTAAAAATGATCCAATGCCTGGCTCTCAACGCTGTGCAATTTCTCTGTGTGAAAATATTCCTGGATCTGTGACTGAATCCTCTAATGAATGTCAAGATTCTGTCTGTGTTGTTGACACAGCATCAGAGCAACCTGAAGACCAGGAGGTTGAATCTTCTCCAGAAGACTCTACATTTAATTTATCTACAGTTCCTGTGGTTGATTATACGTTGAAGGAACTGGAGGATTTGGTGAACTCTTTAGAGAGTTACCAGGCAGAGAGTTACCAGACAAATCAACCATAACGAATGTGACAAAATGCATTATGTCTGTATTATGATGGTGACCAGAAGAACCTGTCGGAATTACAAGGCTTAAAAGTAGAATTACAAGAGATTTTTTAAAAACACACCTGCATTGTTTGTAAAAGAAATGCATGCTGTGGTTTTTCAGTATGTTGCATTTAAACACGTAAAGATGCTGAAACATTGTTCTCAAATCTTGGGAAATGAAACCAACTTACCATCTGAGGACTTTAGATCCTCTTGGTTGAATGTTGACGGACAACCAGCAGATGTAGAAAAAGTTCTTGCCGAACCCATTTCAGACTATAACCTCACATGGTGCAAGGAGGGTCAGCAGTCAGTATCTGAGAGTGTTGTGGATGATGTAGACAGTCCAGTCCAGATTGGTACAAATAATAGTGAAAATCTGGGTGTGTATGCTTGTATAGACATTCCTAAGACCACAATAGATAATATGGCTGAAGACATCAGTCATTCAAATACTGAACATTCTGCAGCTATATTTGCAATGACTGATTGCAATAAAAATGTGATGACACATGAGAAAGGCCATGTAAGTACAACCTCCAAGGAACTCTGTAGGATGCCAAGAGAATCAAGGAAGCGATCCAGTCAGGAACTAAATGATGAAGTTGAAACGGTAAAAGAGAACGAGCGAGTGTTCACCCAGCCAACACTTACAAGAAGTTCTGATGAATGTAAAACAAGTTACAGCAATGTATGTGAAAAGACAGATACTTCTGACGATGAAGATTCATCTAGTGACTTACCTAAAATTATACTTCTTTCATCCGAGGATGCTAGAAAAATCTTTAATGAGTGTTTTGAACATGAAAGTGAAGTGAAGCCACTCAGTGACCTCAAATTCACTTGCCCTCATGTGACTGACTTAACCTTTTACAGTGACCTCTTCTGCCCCAGCTGCTTGCATGAGGCAAAAGTACTTGATCTCGATGAAGCCGAGTCTCTGCCGGAACCTAACATGGACTATCAAGGGACAAGTTGTAGCCCACAGTCTGAAATAACAACCATGGACCCATGTGCACCTGTATGCCTAGATAGTTACAGCATAGTAAGTTCCGTTATATCCCGCCCAGATTCTGATGGGACTGATATGACCAGAGATCCTAATCAAGGTGATCAGCCACAAATCTCAAGTCCACCACATGCTCAAGAACTACACCATGGAATAGTAGGCTCTAAGGAAACAAGTATTACTGAGTCGTCAGTTGCAGAGGATTTCCGAGAAATTACACCTTCATCTGAGACAAATTCAATTGACTTGAATGTCCTTTGTTCTCGGAATGATCGACAGTGCAGGGATGAAAGCAAAGAAAGTACTACATTTCCACTCAAGAAGAGAATTCTTGATCAACATTATTCCAATTCTAAATCTGGCACTCCTTCTCAAACACCAAATGCAAATAAGATACCCAAAGGCAACAATGTGGAACCTCATAAGCAAAAAAGACCAGTCGTCAAGGAAAAAAGACAAGGGAAACCAAGCAAAAAAATTAAATTAAAATTGTATGGAACCAACAGAAGTGACTCAAGCTCCCGTGATGGAAAAAAGTCACCCTCAACTCCTATTTACCTAAATGTTTCTCCAAATAATGGAAAGAGCTACACGGATGAGCCTTCAGCTAAGCAAAAGGTCTATAGACAGTGGAGTAACACATTTGTACATCCGCAAAAGAAGTCATTTTCCAATAAGGAAAGCCAAAAGCTTACAGAGGATCTGCTAAAGTTAAAAATACAAACATTGAAAAGCAATCTGAAAGACAGATCCAGGGCTAATTGATGATTAATCAAACTGAAGGTGATGAGAGTGCTGATGAGAAAAAGCTGAGACACACCACTGCTGACGATCATACTGTATAACTCAAATATTAAGTTACCTCATTTCACAAAGTTTTAACAAAGTTGTGTAACCTTTTCTGTAAACTGAACCAAATGAAACAATTCTGCTTTAAAGTTTTTTCGAACATTGTTTTTTTTTTTTTTCCATATACTTGTGGATGTTGATGAAAACTAATTAACCTGTAAATTCTTTGGAAATAATTTTTTTACTTTGTACTGCCTCAATAAAATATTTTAAATAATATTTGGTATTCATAAAATGAGTGATTAATCTTCTGTCAGCTAAAGCGTTTGATTATGGCATATGATTCTGTACAGACAGACCGGCTAATCATCTGTTCTTTTTGCCATTTAAATGATTTGTTTCATTTGCATTAATTGAATGGGTTGTGTTATATACATCATCTTTTATTCACGTCAGTAATATAAAATAACAGACTTTCACTAAAGGTTCATGTTGCTCTCTTAGTCCCTGACCTAGTGAACTAGGTGTGAATATGTTTTTAATAAAGACTCCAGCAAATGTAATATGAAAAAATGTAAGCTTTACAGTATATTTCAAAAAATACATCAAATAATCCAGTGGTTCTCAACCATGGTTATTTGTCTGCTCCCAGCCCACCTGATTTAACTAATTGTATGAACTTGTGTAAATTGTATAAACTTGTGTAATATAATTAGTCTGTAAAGAAATAATAAGCTATATGGTTTTGATAACCCATACAGTATTATAGTAACCTATGCTCATTCTGTGTTTGTCACTAACACTTGCCTGGGGCAAATAAGCTTTGTGTTCTGTGGAATGCCTCATGCAGATGTTTGATTGGGCAACTGTAAAATAAGTGTGATGTCTTTATCCATTTTTCCATTTAAAAACAGATATTGTTAACCTTTGCTAGCTGATGCAATGCTCTGAGTCTGTCTTGAATTCAAAGGCTGGGTTCCTGACTTTCTGAACGACAGAAGGTTGAGTTTCTGATTGTCAGCTCAAAAACACTGCTAATGAGTGTTAATGGCTCAAAATGTTCCTTCAACCAGTTAAAATTTCCCCTGGTCAAACATCCAATAAAACAAAGGGATAATGACAAATAAGTGCTGCTAGTCTACGAAGCTAAGCAGCAAAGGGAATTCCTACCTGGAAAGTTTTCTTGGATTCACCGTGATCGGGAGCAGAACTGAGGGTTTTGTTTCATCTGCCTGGAGTCACCCAAAGCACAACCTGAAGACCAGGAGGTTGAATCTTCTCCAGAAGACTCTACATTTAATTTATCTACAGTTCCTGTGGTTGATTATACGTTGAAGGAACTGGAGGATTTGGTGAACTCTTTAGAGAGTTACCAGGCAGAGAGTTACCAGACAAATCAACCATAACGAATGTGACAAAATGCATTATGTCTGTATTATGATGGTGACCAGAAGAACCTGTCGGAATTACAAGGCTTAAAAGTAGAATTACAAGAGATTTTTTAAAAACACACCTGCATTGTTTGTAAAAGAAATGCATGCTGTGGTTTTTCAGTATGTTGCATTTAAACACGTAAAGATGCTGAAACATTGTTCTCAAATCTTGGGAAATGAAACCAACTTACCATCTGAGGACTTTAGATCCTCTTGGTTGAATGTTGATGGACAACCAGCAGATGTAGAAAAAGTTCTTGCAGAACCCATTTCAGACTATAACCTCACATGGTGCAAAGAGGTTGAACAGTCAGTATCTGGGCCTCCGAGTGGTGCAGTGGTAAAGTGCTCGTCCTATCATCCGGCGATCGCTGGTTCGATTCCCGGGTGATGCTGTAAACTCTCGCAGCCGGAGGTCTAGAGAGAGTTGATTGGCCGAGCTCTCTCAGAGGGGAGGGATGAGAGGTACTTAGTGCTCCCACATTAATCAGGACTCTAGCGAGTCAGGAGTGGATAGCGCTGTCCTCCGAGTGTGTTACGCCACCCCTAACGGTGCGTGAGCGAGCAGTTTGAAAAGATGTGGTCGGCTGGCGTCACGTCTTCGGCCCTCCCAACTGAGTGGTAGTAGTAGTAGTCTTAATGTGGGAGCCCCCTAGTGACAGGGAGGGATTGAACACGACTAAATTAGGGAGGAAATCGGGAAAAAAATCCAAGAAAAACAGTATCTGAGTGTGTTGTGGATGATGTAGACAGTCCAGTCCAGACTGGTGCAAAAAATAGTGAAAATCTGGATGTGTATGCTTGTATAGACATTCCTAAGACCACATGAGATAATATGGCTGAAGACATCAGTCATTCAAATTCTGAACATTCTGCAAAGAAAGCATACATTCAAGACGAAAAGCTGCTAGCAGGAAAACAGGATTTAATCTCACTTGTCTTGATAGTACAACTTAATGCTACCTGCCATTTTAAAACATATTTCACATGAGCTAAAATAAATTCTGAGATGCTTCTTTTTTGACAAATCAACACCAATCCAAATATTTGCCATTTGTTGAGTTCTCATGTAAGTTTAAAGCAGGAATCCGTAATTTTCCTTTACAATGTCTGCACTCCGTATCCATTACTCTTTTAATTATTAATGGAGAATATACATCTGGGAACCAGCACAATTATTATCAACAAAAGTTGGATGTAAACTCCAACACTGATTGGCCCTTGGGTGTACATTCCAAACACATACCAAACATTTTTATTTGGAATGTTTCAAACACTTTGCAACATTGGTGGTTCACAGTTTAATTTTCACAGGTGAGTTGTAAGGTAGAATAAAACAAAATAAATAAAACAAATCCTTTTTATGTTTTAACAGGAATGAAGTCAATGCAAATAAGCAAAGTGGAAAATGCTTGTCAGCAGAGTGAAGCCTAAATTAAGCCTGGTTGTCCTGAAAACAGGAACTTGTGGTTTGATTTGTCCCCAGGACTGCACACTTAGCCATAACTAAGGAAATGGTCACATATGGCACAGTTACACAACAAATAAAATCCTTTCGTATGGTGACAAATGTACAGAATTTGGTATGGAATTTGGTTCGGAATTTGGTTCTGATTACTTATGTTGTACTCTTGTTCAGAGGGGCAAAATCATTTAATTATGGATTAATTGGCTCACAGACTGTTAGTATTTTAGTAAAATATACTTGTTTGTACATCAATATGACAAAATAAAAATGTTACAATATTAAAAAGAATAAACTTAGCATGTATATACAAAAGTAAGCAGAAAGAAGATCTAATGCTTTATAAGCTAAAGTTATGATATATAAGTTGAAGAAGCTAGTGGTGTGATAAGGAATGCCCAGGTGTGAGATGTCACATGTATTTAAACATAAACTTTTATATGTGTGAGAAGAGCAGGAAGGAGTAATGCTAGGCCACAAACATGTACCATATCAATATAAAGGGGGTTGGCTAATGCCACACATATGACGTATGCAAATAACTGCAACATGGAAAGTTTTAACAAGACATGAGATGAGGCCCCTCTGTACCTAATGTGGTTGGACAGGAGGCTCCATGAATTGTTGCAATAAATCTTGTTTAACTTCATCCAGATCAGCACAGAGTCCCTTGTCATTCTTTGGGTTTTTTAATAAAAAGACACAGCCTTTATTTTAATGTATAAATGTAAATAGCATTAACAAAATCTCCCACACTGTAGAAGCTTTAAAACTTGCCTGTTGATTTGTAGAAAGACAAAGCCGGGGATAGAAAAGTAACAATCTGATTGTAATCACCACTGAATGATAAGGTGAAGACATCTGTTCTGGGTCAGATAAAGAAAATCAGCTCCTTGTATGTGGGAACACCATGTATAGGGCGAAGATTACGTTGGTACAGAAGTTTGTGTATAAAATGGAACGGCTGGGAAAGCGAAATTTACCATAAAACTATATCCATTCCATTTTATACTTTATAACTGTTTTTTAGTCTAGACTTAAACACTGAGACACATAACTTTGGGGCTTTGTAATAAAAATCTCTTCCCTCTGCTGTAGTTTTTTATTATATGAGGTTCTAATAAATACCCTGCACCTTTGATCGAAGTAGGCATGGCAGATCACTAGCATTTCAATAATGTCCTGTGGTGTGAGACCATTATAGTGCTATAAAGATTAATAGGGGTATCTTAAAATTCAAATTTCACTGGGAGCCAATGCAATGTGGATCAGGTAGGGGTTGATGTGCTCATATCTTCTGGTTCTAATGAGGACTCTGGCTGCTGCATTCTGGACTAGCTTGTTTATGCACCTAGTTCAGGGGTAGGCAAGTTCGGTCTGCTTTTTTCTTTCTATATACTTCCTCTGGGTAACAGAAAGACTGGAAAGTAAAAGGTCTTTTACTTCTGTAAATGATGAAACAGAAATGGCATCCAGAGTTGATGTGTGGTCAGACAGCTTACTTTTAGCAGCATGTGGTCCTAGTAAAAGTATTTCTGTCTTGTCAAAATTAATAAGCGTTTAGTGTCTAATGTCCTCATCTGGAGTCTCTCATCTGGCTTTGCTGAGACATATAACTGTCTGTCATCAGTATAACAATGGAATCCAATACCATGCTTACGAATTATGTTAGAGGAAGTGTTATAATTGAGGTAAGAGGAATTAGAGGAAGCATATACAGTGAAACCTCAGATTGTGAGTTTGCGAGTGTTCCGCAAGACGAGCAAAGATTTTTAATACATTTTGACTTGGAAAATGAACAAGTCTTGGTTTAC
>JAQMYJ010000012.1:2886515-2898107 GCA_030014305.1 Clarias laeviceps | reverse complement strand
AGCTGCTTTGGGACAATGCCAATTGTTAAAAGCGCTATACAAATAAAATTGAATTGAATTGAATTGAATTGAATAACGCGAGCCTGAAGAGAGTGCTGTGAGTACTCCATTGAAACAGCAACAATTCAGTATCTAAGCTTTAGTAGCACGTCAATGAAGGTGCTAGTTACGCCATCAAAGAGTCAATGCAGTCATTGCTACATTTTCTTCGTCTCGCCCAAAAAGCATGTCCAAAAAGAAAAGCACGGCAGCGACAATAATACATTCTTAATGGGTGCTACTGTGTTCCTGCCAAGTTGTACAAGTTTTTACTGCATTCACCCATTTTTTTTGCAGATACAGTATAGTGGGAAAGTGGCTCAGTGTGAATTCTAGATGTCAAAGAATCCCATAGAATGCAGTGCCAGCTTTTTGGCAATAATGCTACTCGGTGGCTGCACACAAGGGGGATCACTTTTGATATAGACATGTTTTGCAGCCTCTTCAAAGGGCCTCAGTGGTTAGGTGGATCGCAGTCTCCTCTTCAGTGCTTAACATCATGGCCATTCTTGCTGGCTGAATAGAATTAAAGCTACTCGGGCTCTTTGCTTAAATATTTTAGCATCAATTATCATATTTGATATATGTTTTTATTTTTTTACTTTCCTGCTACCTTAATTTGCCCTTTGCCCTTTGCCTAGCAATGCAAACCGCCAACGCCTCCCCCATACCAGAATAATGTGATCAAACTACACTAGTGAAGAGAAGATGATAATTTGGGAATATCTTACTCTGAGTAAGTGATGTTTATTTCCTAACAAAATACAGTGTAGACCAAAGAATTTTGTTTCTTATGGTCTGTGAGTCCGTCAGGTGCCTTTTGGCAAACTCCAGTCGGGCTGTCATGTGCCTTTTACTGAGAAGTGGCTTCCATCTGGTCACTCTACCATGCAGGCCTGATTGGTGGAGTGCTGCAGAGATGGTTGTGCTTCTGGAAGGTTCTCCTCTCTCCACAGAGAAACACTGGAGCTCTTTCAGAGTGACCATCGGGTTCTTGGTCACCTCCCTTCAATTTGTTTTATGCCAACATCAAGTCCCAGTTTGACTTGAACATCCATCATAAAATTATTTTCTCATTCTATGATATTTCTACATGAGCTGTTTGGACATGTAAGATATGTGTTATATATAGCATGTATGTATTACTACATATACAATAGTATTAATTAAATAATTAATATTATTTGCTACTCAATTGATTTACATTATTACAGATTGTCACAGACCATACATGGTTCTCAAGATTTATATTACGTGTGTAAGAAAGTTTGTTAAAAATAAAGTAATTATAACAAATACAGTGTGCTGCATAAACATCGAAAGACAAGGCTGATCATGTGTACACACCCATCTTTGGCAGACGCTATAATTATAAATTATTATGCAAATGAAATAGTCACGTGACAAAGTGTCAACACAAACAAGATGTCAGAGTGAAGATTTTTCTTGGCAGATTCTGTAAAAAGCTTCTTTTTTTGTGCGTTGTGGAGTTAATAATTACTGTCCGCCCACCATGATGGTTGTTTTGATTTAGAGAAAATTATAATGAGGTCTCAGGTTACATGAACTCAGTGCTATGGAAGGGAGGTTGGGCTTAATTAGCATACTACAGTAAAGTACAGGCTGCACAAAACATATTTCTATAAAATTATTTTTTATAGGTAAATGTGCAAGGCAAAGACAATAACGGTATCACTCGTCATTTTTCTTTTAATTCTTCTCATTTATTGCATAAATTAGTATGTGTTGTACTGTATAGTCAGAATCAGTCGTTAAGTTTTGTAGATCACAGAAAAATAATGACACTGTATCTATGAGTTTTCAAAGACAGATCTGCCAGATTCTGTGTTTTGACTTTTGCAGTAATTTTTCCTCCCTCTGGTGTGTACGGCACCCTTTGGCATTGTGACTTGATAACTGTGAGCCTGCTTTTTTTTTTTATTATTATTATTAATTACTGTTTTCTACATAAAATCATGAGTAGAATGATTTTATGTTGGACAAAAAAAAACACAAAGTAAATCACAAAAAAAAAGACTTTTCACAGAAAGCCTGGACCATAATTTGTTAATGGTGAGCAATTAATGCATTAAATCAGCAGGACGCATGCATTAGTTAAACATTAGTTTATGCACCCTGGTGGTACATTATATAGCCCCATTGATATATTTTTATTTGTAGCATAATTTGATATTCTGTGAAAATTCATTCATCTTTGTCCTCTCTTGTTTTTTTTGTTTTTTTACCCCAGAGCTCTGCTGTGGAGGACCGGGTCAGAGGGGCGACTGGAGCTACCGGAGGAGCGTGAACAAGCTGCTGAAGCTGCTGTGTTGTTGGAGGGTAACTGTGGTCCTTGAGGGACTGGGTAAGTATGCAACAACAGCTTTTGGAGTGATGTTTGGTCGGGTCTGTGCTCTGAACGTTGAACTCCCAGAGGACTGGACGTACAACTTTGAAGCTGTCCAAACGATTTTTATGGACTTGGAGAGACATGCTCCCCTCGGATTCACATGTTGAGAAACAAACTCTTGTTGCCATAGACTTATTTTATTTGTGTCTCACACATTGGGGGGAAAAAAACAAAAATGGTTCTTTTTATTTTTTGCTGAAATGTGAATATAAAAGAACTGATAAGGTGTGATCTGGTGTTCTTTAGATATTTTATTGTCTTTTAGCCTACTGTTATACTATAATAGAATAGAATAGAATAGAATAGAATACAGTGGAACCTTGGATTACGAGCATAATTCATTCTGGAAGTGGCTCGTATTCCAAAACACTCATAAACCAAATTAAATTTTCCCATAAGAAATAATGGAAACTAAATTTATTCATTCTACAGCCCAAAAAAATAAATACATAAATATAATTAATACAAAATATAAAGTAAAAATAAAACAAATTAACCTGCACTTTACCTTTAAAAAATAAATCCCGACAGGTAAGTGTTTCCATTTGTGCACACAAGCACTGTGTGTGTGTAATGTGCGTGCGAGAGTAGAGGCGAGTGCCTTTACAGCACTCGCAAACCGTGTTACTCGCAATCCGAGGTTTCACTGTATTGTTGATTGTAGAAAAAAAAAATCACTAAACAAAATCAAAGAAATTTGATTGAAGTGATCCCAAATATAATGTGTGCTAATAGGATGAAAAGTTAACCAGCTGCCCGAGGAACAACATTATTGTGTCTGTGTTTTATCAAGAGAACGAACGGCCTTCTTAACGACCTTAAGTCTGAGTCCCTCCCTCGGTGAACAAGACATAAGGAGTGAGGATCGTACAGCTGATTAGTTTGGTCTTGGACGTGACTCAGGTTCTGAAATAAGAACAGCCGAGTTTTTACTACTGTTCATTCAGATCACCAGACTCCTGTATTATTTTGATACTTAAAAAAAAGTTATTTTGCTTTTAGTGTTCATGTATAATCTTAGAATTAACTAGTGGTAGAGGAAAAAAATCTCCCACATGAGGAATCACTGTCTCACATGATCAATGTAATCAACGCTAAAGATGATGGAATGGAATCTTTAAGTGTGTGAGCAGGAATTGTATTTTATGTGTTTTTAAGACTACTTTATCATTTATGTTTTGTAAAACCAGACTGAAAAAAAAAAAAAAAAAAAGATTATTTTGCAGAAATAGAGTGAGAAATCTCCAAATACGGTGCGAGAGCCTGTACACTTACCTGTACAGCATTTCACTTTGTCTAGACTTTAAGGAACCTTAACTAAAGACAAACCTTTTTTTTTCTTTATACATTCAGTAAATAAAGTAGATGCAAACATCAAAATTTACAATTCCTTATTTATTTATTAATTTCTCCCAAAACTTGAGCATACACAAACCCCTAAATCATCAAGTACAAACATTTGCTTTGAGCACAAATTCCAAACACAAGCTGAGACTTTCACATGAAGGCAGGTATCTCGTGCATACGATTTGCCCAATAGTGGAATCAGTCATGCATTTCTCAGGCACAGAGGTCCCATAATGCTTTGCAACCGGCACAACGGAGTTAAAACGTGCAATCTGGGCAGGAAGTAGTGGATGAAGGCGGCGTGCATGTTTTTTAAATGACGCATGCTGAGCAAAAAGCTTTTTAAAATGTTTTCAATTTCATTTCAAAGAGAAAAAAAAAAAGAGAGATGAAGCTGGTAATACTTATGCTTTGCTTACAAATCGTAATATGAAAATAGTATTTGTGTCGAAAGGATTGGATGCGGTGCAAGTGAGACATGTACTTCCTATCTTTTGATCAAATACGGCAAAAAAAAAAAAAAACGTCGTGTGTAGTGTCGAGTTTATCGCTAAAGCTACGAGGATGACGTAGCCGCTCACACGTTGGCACCGAGTCACATGTTAACCTCAAAAGATGCTGTGAATCTTAATATTATGCAGTTTGGTATAAAAATAATGCTCAGATTTCTAATGTAGTCAAACAGTAGGCCACGCCCCCTACCTGAGCATGAAGCTACGTAACACCAATGAAAATCCTTTATTACAAATCAGAGGCACGTTTTATGTTATTCAAAATTAACGCGTGTGCTTCTACGCGGCCGGCTGCAGTAACTCGTGCAGGTCATAGAGGGCGCTCTGGATGGTCACGGCTAGTTTCTCAGCGTTGGTCTCCTCGCAGCAGTTGAAGGCGGTGATGGAGAAGTGAACGTGATCCGGCTGAGGGTTGTAGCACACGGCATAACCGTCCGGAACCAAAGGCCCAAAACACATCACGCTGTCCGTGTTAGCGGGAACCTGAATGGGAACAAATATACGACACGACATGCTGGTGATAAATCATTATTAGTATTATTATTAATATTATTATGAGGGTGAGTCTGCACTCTGTTTGTAGAATTTATTTTAATAAAACATTTTTTAGCATGCTCTACAATAAACTTCGTCAACAAGCTTTCGTATTTCCTTATTAATTTTTTTTTTTTAATTCTGAGCTGCGAGCCACCAACGCATCGCTGTCTTCACTTCTTCATCAGAAGTGAATCTTCATCCTCGTAGGGCCGCTTTCACGAGACCAAACCGGTGATGGAGTGAGAGCAGGACTACAGTGAGGACGCTTCAACACCTTAAATATGAGTGTGCGCGAATGTTCATAGTCACGTGAGATCACGACGTCCTTGGATAACAGCCCACTGTGTTTAATCTGAAGTTTAGTCTTCAGCTCTTCTTCGTCTCACTGTAACGAACACTGTTGATTGTTGAACCTTTTTCCTGATAATGTTCCAATACTTCTGGCCCTTGAGATGAGAATCCCAGAAAACTGTAAGCGTTAATGAATTTTCCAGCTGATGGTTGATTTTTTAACTTTTTCTCGGTCGGCGATTGAGGATGTTTCCGTTCCGTTTACCCTCAGACTCGTAGTGATGAATCCGTGTCTCTTCCCCAGTAATGATTCTCTTTAAGAAACGTTCACCTTCCTTAAAGTGTTGCTACAAATTGTGTTCGCAGATTTGTTCCAAACGCTTCTCTTTATGCTCTTCCGTGAGTTGTTTCCACACCAGGTTCGCCCTCTGAATCACTGCACGTTGATGATCTTTCGTGCAAATCACAAATGGAGCGTCCAGTCTTGCTCGCACCGCAGTTACAAATGAACTGATATAACACGTTCACACCGGGAAGACAAGAGCCTCAAACGGAAAGTGCTGATAAGCTTTACTATAACCGGAGTGCGGATAATTTTTGACTCACCCTCGTATTATATTTTCTTGATTGGTACTAATTTTAAATTGTAGCAGATGCCATTGATTCCAAGGAAAGCTCTGGATAATTAGGGTTGATGGTATTGGTGTGGTACCTGTCCGGTGCGGAGCTTCCAGTGCGTGGCGAGTCCATAAGCGGTGTCCATGAACACCCTCGGTACGCTCAGTCCCTCCTCGATGGCCTGCAGCTTCAGACCCAGCAGGTGGCGATCAATACCTTGGCCTTTCAGCGCCTGGTATGCGCGCGCGCACACACACACACACACACACACACACACACACACACACACACACACACACATGGTGTTAACGTTAAACCAAATCCTCTTTGTATCTAGATCTGTAAAACACATCATTTCATATACAAATGTGGGCGGAGTCACAGTCACCTGATCCGTAAGCTGACTGTGAGCCTCCACAGCTTCACGCAACAGCTCCACCTTCGCCTCCCTCTGAAACACACACACACCAAACAGGGAACGTTAACTCTGTGTTAATGCTCTCTCGTCGCGTCTCTCATTGGCTCGTGTGACTCACAGAGAGGGCGGGGTCATCGAAGGCCTGGGCGAATTTCAGCGTCTGATTGGTCGGGGAGCGGATGTAGTCGGTGCGTCCTCCCCGGAACATCCGGAGCGATGCGATGTCGCAGGCGACACACACCTCCCCATGCACTCTGGACACACACAATATAGTCTACACAATGTACAATTTAATTCGTCTCATTTAGAACTTAGCTACTTTTAATGTAGGCTGCACTTATCTTTAATCCACCCTGATTAAATTAGCAACTATGAATTATACACTGATATATATGTTGGTATGTCGTGTTTAGTCGCGAGTTTATCGCTAAAGCTACAAGGAGAACGCAGCCGCTCACACGGTGTCACCAAATCACATGTTAACCTCAAAAGATGCTGTGAATCTTAATATTATGCAGTTTGGTATAAAAAAATAATGCTCAGATTTTGACTGTAGCCCAATGGTAGGCCACGCCCCCTACCTGAGCATGAAGCTTGAATGCTTTCAAAGCCCTACCATGTACAAGGCAAATAACCTTATGTGTTAAGATATTTGTTCCTGGGTTTGAGGGCTCACATCCCTGTACAAAATCAAAATGCCGCACACACTGAAAAAATTCAAGTGCGTCATCGTCAAACGATTTGAGGTACAAAATTCTGCCTCATCCCCCTAATCCCCCGACCTCGCATGTTCGTTTTCATTAAATAAATTTTTCCTTAGCAATAATAATTTTATGAACGTCCCTCATACTTGTAAAGAAGTAGAGACTGATCTATAGTACTGTGCCAAAGTCCTGAGTACCCCGATTTATTTCCTCCATATTTCATTTTCAGCTCCAGACTCACTTTTAGGTTTAATGCAGTCTTGAGGGACAGTTGCCCAGGCTTCCTGAAGAACTTGTCTCATTATTTTCAGTCCAGTCCCTGTACCTTCAGCAGTTTCAGAAGAATGTTTTTTTTGTTTTGTTTGTCTGAATCATTTAAACATGAAGAAAATCATCTAACTTAAAGCATGAACCAATGAAAAACAGGTGCAGATGATGTCAGATGATCAGGCCGGTGTTTAGTATACTGCTGATGTTGAATGCTCAGTGGTTGGAACAGATGAAAAGTTTTTAAATTGTATCTTTTGGCACTTTAACACATTTCTTTTATTTAAACTATATTTTTTAATATGAAGAAATGAAGACGGGGGGAGGGGGGGGGTCAAGACTTACTGTATACCTAACACAGTAGGGATAAATGCCTAAATATCTGAAATGAACTGTTCCCCGATCAACAATATAGCTTCCTCCCCAAGTTTAACAAGAGGATCATCACTCGCTCTTTATAAGCTCTTCATATGTGTGGGATGTTTTTTCACCATCTGTCTCAGGAGTGCACGGCTTGGGCTTGTGGCCAATGGGGAGATTTTTATTCCTTCTCTAGACAATTACATTTAAATCTTGCCTGGACTTGGATGAAGTGAGCAGGATTTAATGCTGGAATAAAGACAAAGTCACAACCCAAAGCAAGGGTCAAAACCATTCTGAAAAGCAGTTCAATGCAAACCCATTATATAGAGTTTCCCTGAGGAGAGATTCAAACATCATCTCCTCACTTAGGTTCTTTTTCAAACCAAAAAAAATAATATATATATTTCTTCATCAAGGCTCCTTGTTTTACACCTTCCACCTGACCACCATGGGGTCTAGAGCCTTCAGCTGTACTGCTCCTCATCTCTGCAACTCTCTCCCTGAAAGCATCCTAAACAGAGAACCTCCAACCACACTCAAATCTCAACTTAAGTCCCATTTATTCAGAAGTGCTTATCATCCAAGGCTGCACTCAAATCTCCATTTGATTTGAAATGTTTTAGATTATGACACTGGTGTCCTGTTTTATTTAATGTAGCAAAAAATTAAAATGTTATCATTTATCTTTTGTTCGAATTGGAACGTGACCAGAAAGGCACCTATCATCTGGAGATTGCGAGTCCGATTCCCGGCTGTAACCTCTCGCAACCGGAGGTCTAGAGAGAACCGATTGGCCGAGCTCTCTCAGAGGGGAGGGATGAGAGGTACTTAGTGCTCCCACTTAAATCACTACTCTACAGCCAATTATGGGCGTCTGTGAGCTCACACAAGCGGAAGAAGTGGATGGCGCTGACCTCCGAGTGTGTTCTACTGCCCCCAACGATGCGTGAGCGAGCAGTTCGAAAAGATGCGGTCAGCTGGCGTCACATGGTTCGGAGGAAACATGTGATGGTCTTCGCTCGCCCCGAGAGAGTGGTAGTAGTAGCCTTAACGTGGGAGCCCCCTAGTGACGGGGAGGAATTGGACACAACTAAATTAGTGAGAACAATCAGGGAAAAATCACTGTAAGTCAATGACTATGTAAAAGTGACTGTGTTCAGAATTTGTTAGTCATTGTTGGGGTTGCCCTTAATTGCCCTTATAGCCTGGTGGAAAAAGCTATTGTTCATTCTTTCAGTTTGTGCCCTGAGTGACCGGAGTCTCTTACCAGATGGCAGCCACTGAAATAGATTATTGTTAGGGTGGTGAATGTCTTTAATAATGCGCTGACCCCTGGACCTGCATCGCCTGATGTAAATGTCCTGTAGATTAGGCAAAACAGAGTCCCCTGGTGATGCGCTCGGCACACCTGATCACTCTTCTCAAGTCCCCTTTGTCCTGGGAGCTGCTATTTCCATACCAGACGGTAATATTCCCAGGGACAACAGATTGGATGATCGAGGTGTAGAATGTTTTACGTAGACCCCCGGAGATTCTGAACTTCCTCAGCTGTCTGAGGTAGTACATGCGCTGTCTAGCCTTCTTCACCAATGAAGAGATATGTGGTGACCAGGACAAGTCCTCAGAGATATGGATCACGGATACTTATAGCTGGTCACCCTCTCCACCAGAGTCCCATTTATATTGAGCGGCGTATACTGAGAAACCTGCTTACTTCTCCTGAAGTCCATCACCATCTGGTCTTTGAGACATTTAAGTCCAAGTTATTGTTCTTACACCAAGAAGATAATGCTGCTTTCTCCTCCAGATGAGCTCTCTCATCATTGTTCTGGATCAGACCAACCACCACTGTGTCATCTGACAATTTCACAATGGAGTTAGAGCTGTGATGAGCAAAGCAGTCGTGGGTATATAGAGAGAAGAGCAGGGGACTCAGAACACAACCTTGAGGTGTTCCTATGTTCAATGTGGTGCTTTCTGAGAACCGTTTACCGATCTTTACCACCTGTGGTCTGTTTGTCAGGAAGCATAGTGAGTGACGAGTCCCAGATCACTGAGCTTCATGATGAGTTGTGAAGGGACTACAGTATTGAACGCTGAGCTGTAGTCAATGAAAAGAAGCCTTGCATAATTGCCTTTCCCAATGTCCAGATGTGAAAGTATAGTATGAAGGACATGGGAGGTGGCATAATCCGTGCTTCTGTTTTGACGGTAGGTAAATTGTAGTGGATCAAGGGATTTTGGTAACGAAGCACAGATAAGAACCTTTACAAGTCTCTCAAAGCACTTCATTGCCACTGATGTCAGCGCCACAAGACGGTAATCATTCAGGCTGACAGGGTTGGAATTCTTGGACACAGGAATAATAGTGAATTTCTTGAAGCATGTAGGGACTGAAGACAAGGCAAGGGACATATTGAACCGCAGAGTGTTTACTGATTCTGTTGATTGTTGTGGAGTGTAGCTGTCTTCGTATCCGCTTGAGCGGGAATATAAACTGCAACAGTAATAACCGCTGTAAACTCCCTAGGTAGATAGAAGGGCCGGCAAACAATAGAGATGTGCTCGAGGTCAGGAGAACAGGAACAAGACAAGACCGAAACGTTTCTTGGGTTACACCATTTGTTGTTGGCCATGAAGCATACTCCACCACCTTTAGATTTACCGGAGTTCTCTGTTCTGTCTGATCGAAAAACAGAGAAAGAACCGGGCGGTGAAACGGCGTCATCGGGAACATCGTAAGAGAGCCATGTCTTCATGAAACAAAGGATGTTACAGTCCATGATGTTCCTCTGAAAACGCACTCGAGCTCTGATATCGTCCAACTCAGTGTCCAAGGACTGAGCATTTGCAAGCAGGATGCTGGGCAGTGGTGGAATACATGGCCTTGTTCGCAGTCTGTTCCGTCTCTCACTGGTATAATCAACATCCGTGTACGCGTGTACTGTTTACTATAAAACACACTTTATTTTGTGTTTGTATGCGTGTGTGTGTACAGCGCGCGTGTACTGTTTATTATAACACACGTGTGCGCGCACGGGTAAAGCAGAAGCAAATCTCATTAAAGGGTAAAGATCCATTATCTTTCTCGCTGTGTCGGCATGGCGATATGTGTGTGTGCGCACGTCATTGGACATCGTGCCCCTTCACACACACCCCTCCTCTCGCCTTCACACACACACACACACACACACCTCCTCCTCTCGCCTTTATACACACACACACACAAACACAGCGCCTGCGCGCACAACTGGAAACACTTATCTGTCAGGTTTTATTTATTTACTTTTCTGCAGGATATTTCTTTTTATTTGTACTTAATTATTTTTATGTATTAATTTTTTTGGGCTGTGGAACAAATAATTTGTTTTTCCATTATTTCTTATGAGAAGATTCACTTTGGTTTATGAGTGCTCTGAAATATGAGCCTGCTTTATGCTCATAATCCAAGGTTCCACTGTAACACCGTTTCCTAGTTTTAAAAGTGTTGTGAAGTCGTATGTTGTGGTAGCACACGATGGAACAGATAAAGAACATAATTTTTTTTTTTTTTTTAAAGTACAGTCGTAGCGGAGCAGCCGCAACGGCGCCTGGACAGTGCCGTGCCATTTTGGATCGTGAGAAGGGCTGTTTACCTCCAGGCGAAGTCTCAGGATTGGAGTCATTCTTCCTGTTGTAAGTTTTTTAAAAAAAAATTTTAAGCCCTTGTGGGAGATAATTCTTCCACCTGTTGATGTTGCTCTTAGTTTAAAATATCAATCATTTAACAAACTACTTACAAAGAGAATTAAAGAAGATTTCAGACCCCACGCAGAGCTGGATGAAGTAAGTCAGGCTTTTATTGCAGCAATAAGAACCAGATGAGCCGACTTAGTAATGCTTTAGATCAAAATCCAAGCAGTACCAAGTTCAGACTGAATTCAGACAGAAAAGCATGCTCTTTTATACAGTTTGTGAGGGGAGGAGAAAATACCTAGTCTCCTCCCCTGTACAATCATCTGTTGATCATGGCAAATATCAACCCATTATAATCCATTTTTCGTCAATAATCTTTTCCATTAAAATTTCACCTCGTCATTTGACTCC
>JAQMYJ010000012.1:2854364-2865181 GCA_030014305.1 Clarias laeviceps | reverse complement strand
AACTTAAATAATTCTTTTGATTGTGTAAAGCTGCTTTGGGACAATGTCAATTGTTAAAAGCGCTATACAAATAAAATAAAATTGAATTGAATTGAATTCTCATAGATACCAGACTTAATTTACGCCTCCAGTGGCTCTTCAGCTACAAAATCAGTTTTAAAAAGTGGTCAAGGTGATATTATGATGTCAGGTAAAGCTGACATCAGTGGTGCTCATCAGATCTTCCATTTAAAGTGTCCTATTTATTGTGTAGTATTGTTTATTTATTTACTATTTATAGCAGTAAAAACAACCATTCTAAACAGCAGTGCACAGATATAATTAAGATCTGAGAAAGCATAAAAAGAAAGTGTAAAACATTTATTTATTGTGCACTAAATCACTAATGTAGCATTCTTGATGCCATGCCCAGGACTAAATAGTTAGTTTACAGTTTTGTTAACACTGAGCAAAATCGGGCCTCCGAGTGGCGCAGTGGTAACATGTTCACCATATCATCCGGAGATTGCAATTCAAATCCCGGGTGATGCTGTAACCTCTCGCAGCCGGAGGCCTAGAGAGAGCTGATTGGTCGAGCTCCTCTCAGAAGGGAGGGATGAGAGGTACTTCGTGCTCCCGCATTAATTACGGCTGTATAGTATGTTACGCCGCCCCAACGGTTCGAAAAGATGCAGTCGGCTGGCATCACGTGGTTCGGAGAAAACATGTGATAGTCTTCGGCCCTCCCGACTGAGTGACAGTAGTAGCTTTAATGTGGGAGCCCCCAGTGATGGGGAGGAATTGGACACGGCTAAATTGGGGAGAAAATCAGGGAAAAATCTAAAAAAAAAAAAAAAATATATGTGTAAAATCTTTATTTATTAAAGCAGAAACTTTCTCTGTCTACATATGAACTCAATTTATGATTTCAAACAAATGAACTTGATCACATCAGATATGCAAATTATAAGAGTATAATGCAGTACCTGGAAACTTTAAGCAACAAACCCAGCTGCTATATATCTGGCTAACATTATGAGTTTTTTTCTGACAGTATTTAAATCAGCCTTAAAAATATGTATATAAATCAAGACTTTGATATTAAAATGTAAACAAAATGAACTAGCAGTTTAAGTTGGGGCAGCTGTTGCACCTGTCTGACAGGAAAACAGTGAATAGTTCATGATTCAGTTTGAGAATTATCTTTGGCAATGCCTCTTGCATTTGCAGACAGCGTTTCTTGTAAATGTCCTCCATGGTGGGGAGCTGAATACCAATTATCCTTTGGGTGATTTTCACCACAATCTAAAGGGCATTCCAGTCTCTAGCAGTGCACAGAGATGTACCACACTGAGATGCACCACCTGTACCACACTGAGATGCAGATCATAAGGATGCTCTTAATGGTACAGGAGTAATAGTTCTCCAGTATCCTGGAGCTCAGGACGAACTTTTTAAGTCTCCTCAGAAAATATAGATGCTGTCGGGACTTCTTATCAGGTGATAAGAGTTCTGTGACCAGGTCAGCTCCTCAGAAATGTGGACTCCAAGGAACTTAAAAGTGGTTACAGACTTAACAGCTTCATTGATGTGAGTGTGAGTGTTTCAGACAATCGGATCGGATTTCAATTGATTTCAGCTCGTCTGAAATCTATGATGACCTCCTTCGTCTTCTTGGTTTTGAGTTCCAGATCAGACCTACCATTGTGGTGACATCCGCATTATCAATGCTGTTGGAGGCATACGCAAGTGAGTAGTCATGTGGGAAAATAAGAGAGGGGACAATACACATCCCTGAGGAACTCCAGTGCTGAGGGTGAGGGTTTTCAGTAAAATATAATAATTTTCTACATATTTGAACATCAGTGCCACTGCCACCAGCAGTGTATTTTTTCATATGAGCTTTCTGTTGCATATAGACAAGGCCTCTATAGCCATTACAAACAGGAAACCAGTGTCACAGGTAGATTGACACGTATACTCAGACCACAGCATTGTCAGAACTTCCTCGTTATTCTCATAGATACCAGACTTCATTCACCTCACACCTGCACGCCTCCAGGAGCTCTTCCAGCTCTATAAACATTACATACAGTGAATGGTGTTGTCATGAGTTTCCTCTCTGTGTGAGACAGAAGACTGTGATGAGGCACTGTTTTTTTTTTTCTCTCTCTCCTGATAGCGGAGTGTGTTCTCTCTGCTCGGCCTGGTAAGTAGATATTACATAGCAGTCTCTGTATTTCATGCTAAGGAAAGAACTTTAACTGTTTTTACAGGTTTATTCAATCAGAGAAGCATGGAGGGACAGGACATCATCCTCGTCTGTAAAAGCAAGGGATCAGTCAGCTGGGATAAACGCTCTGTTGGAGGAAGAATTCAGGTCTTTTTTGTTCAAGATGAGAAAGACACCATCGTGTGTAAACGTGACTCAGATGAATTGTCTGTATTAGCTGATTCTTCCCTGCTGATAAAGAAAGCGTCGGTGTCAGACTCTGGGATTTACTTCTGTAACGACTCTCCTGTCATCAATCTCACGGTCACGCCGTCACAAGGTGAGGTTTTCACTCCAGTGATGGACAGATGGAAAGGCTTCCTAAGCAATATTTCTCCTTCTTTTTTCTTCCTTTCCTCCCTTTTTTGATTTTTAATTCCTTCCTTATCTTTCATGCCTTCCTCTCTGTCCTGTTTCTTAGCTTTCCTTCTTAATATTGTTCCTTCTTTCCTTTTTTAACTAAGACATATATGGATGTCTTATACTGTATACAGTAGTTAATAAACAACTTTGAACTTCTTGCTTCCTTAGAGAGCTCGACCAACACTTACACCACTGCAACCTCCAAGAGAACAACAGGTACAAAAATAAACAACAATAATTTTTTTTTTTTTTTTAGTTGGCATTAACTTTGTTTTTCCTTCATCAGTAGGTTATGGTTGGTTATATTCTTTAACAAACACCATAATATATATATACAGTAGTTGCGTTTGGAAAAGATAATCAGACATAAAAGTGAGGTCCAGAAAAATCACACTGTCTGTCTGACTGGCTGCTTGCCTGTGTGTCTGTCTGCCTGTCTATCTGTCTGTTTGCCTGTTGCCTGTCTGTCAGCCAGCCTAACTGTCTGTCTGTCTGTCTGTCTGTGTTGTGGAGAGCATACAAGAATAGCACTGTGTTAAAACCCACAGAAAAGCACTCACTCAGTTCACTCTGCCTGTTCCTGGTCTCTGTTTGGGGTTTTTATCACATGACAGATGGTAAATGCTTTTTATAGACACTAACAATCAGATAAAACATTATATACCTGATTTAACACACCTCTAGGTCGTTACCCCACACAGGTTATACAGCAGCTGTGTTATGTGAACAATATTATAACAACAAACACTTTTTAACTTCTAGTTTCCTCAGAGAGCTCGACTAACACTCAGCCTTCCACTACAACCACAGGTAAAAGAAAATGTCTGATGATTCTTTAAAATGCATCAGTGTAATGCACTACACAGACATGGAATTATCTGTCATGCTATCCTCTCTCTCTCTCTCTCTCTCTCTCTCTCTGTAGGTGGAGTGAGTGAGGTTGAGCGAGGCCTGATGTTCAGTGGTGTTGCTTTAGCATTTCTTTCCTTTCTCTCGGCTACAGTCGCCGCAGGCAGAGTGATCCTCCATCAAGCCTGGCAGGCAGGAAGAGACTCGGTTTTACACTGCTCGGAATAGAGAACGGGTATTATTTCATCAGCTGGAAAAATATTTTCAAGATGAATCAGTTTTTTATGGTCTGTATTTGTATTATATGAGACTTTAAATAAATTGTTATAGAAATAACTCAACATGCAGACTTTATTGTCTAAATAACTGGCAACAAAAATGAGTACGTCCTAAGTGAATATGTCAAAACTGTGGCCAAAGTGTCAATATTCTGTGCGAGCACTATTGTTATCTAGCACAGCTGTAATTCTCCTGGGCCTGGAATTCACCAGAGCTGCACATGTTGTTGCTGGGATCCTCTTCCACTCCTCCATAATGATATCATGGAGCTGCTGGATGTTAGACATACGGCGCTTCACCATCTTCTGCTTGAGGATGACCCACAGATGCTCAATAGCTAGATAATCTGACTATCGTTCAAAAGCACGGACACGAATTTAATGCATTTGAAGTTCTCTATAGTAACATGAAAAGTGTAGCTACAAATACAAAGTTTGCTCAGTCAGTCCCACTAATCATTATTTACAGACCTCCAGGGCCGTACTCGGAATTTCTCTGTGAAATTGCAGATTTTCTCTCAAACCTGGTGGTTTCTGTAAACAAAGCGTTAATTGCTGGAGATTTTAATATTCATTTTGAGAATCCAGAAGACCCTCTGAGAACAGTATTTATGTCCCTACTGGGCTCAGTAGGAGTAAATCAGTGTGTAGTAGGACCCACTCATAAAGCAGGTCACACTTTAGATTTAATATTGAGCTTCATTAATAATCTCCTATCAACTTTGATTGGATCGCCATCTGACCCCACAGAACTGAATATTTAGAGTCGACATTTCATTATACCTTAGATAATGTAGCTCCTGTTAAAAGAAAAATGATTAGAGATAAGAAACTCGCTCCCTGGTATAATGACCACACGCACACTTTAAAACAAACCGCTCATAAATTAGAATGTAAATGGTGTCAAACTAAATTGTTAGTATTTCAAATAGCATGGAAGGAGAGCATCCTGAACTATAGAAAAGCTCTTAGTGTAGCTAGATCAACGTATCTCTCCACTCTTATAGAAAATAACAAAAATAATCCTAGATTTTTATTTAATACCATAGCTAAATTAACTAGACACAAGACCACTGCAGAAATCTCCACAACAACGAACAGTAGTGAGGACTTCATGAACATTTTCAATAACAAAATCATAAATATTAGGCAAAAAATTCAGTCTTTGAAACTAAACAATTTAAGTGATACAGATGATAAACTAATTACACCACATCAGAACCTAGACCTATACTTTACTCCCTTTGAAGAGAATGAACTAATTTCACTCATCTCTTCTGCAAAATCGTCAACCTGTATATTAGATCCTATACCGAC
Source organism: Clarias laeviceps (assembly GCA_030014305.1). Lineage (NCBI taxonomy): Eukaryota > Metazoa > Chordata > Actinopteri > Siluriformes > Clariidae > Clarias > Clarias laeviceps. Next base: position 2,860,123 of record JAQMYJ010000012.1, on the reverse strand, counting down.
ACATTTTGTCAAGCAGATGGTACCAGCAATAACAGAACCCATTTGAAAATAATTAATTCTTCACTCAGCAGGAAGTATGATCCAAAATCTTTTAGATTAGCAGTTAGTAAACCACTAATTAAGAAACCTGACCTCGACCCCTGTCAGCTGTCCAATTACGGGCCAATATCAAACCTCCCCTTTATCTTTAAGATTCTGGAAAAGGTAGTAGAGCAGCAGCTATGTTCATATCTACACAGGAATGGCATAAACTGTATCAGTCAGGGTTTAGGCCTCATCACAGCACAGAGACAGCACTTGTTAAAGTAGTAAATGATCTCCTATTGGCCTCTGATCAGGGTTGCATCACTATACTTGTGTTACTTGACCTCAGTACAGCTTTTGAAACAACTGATTATAGTATTCTCCTTTACAGATTAGAAAATGCTGTATGAATTATGGGAACTGCTGTAAATGCTGTATTAATTAATTATCTCTTAGATCCTATCTGCATGTTCTCACATGGAGTTTGGTGTTCCACAGGGTTCAGTTTTAGGCCCACTGCTTTTTTCTGTTTTCATGCTTCTTCTGGGCAACATAATTTGTAAGCATGGTATTAGTTTTCACTGTTATGCTGATGTCACACAGTTATACGTCTCAGCAAAACCTGATGAGAAAAAAAGGCTTACTAATGTGTGCAGGACATAAGAGACTGGATGTTAATTAACTTCCTTCTGCTTAATCCTGATAAGATAGAAGTTCTAGTCATAAGACCACAAGCAGCTAGAAGTAAGATTTTAGATCACACTGTAACTTTAAAGAGATAACAATAGTCCAACCTAGAGGTTGAAAGGCTTTTCAACCTCTAGGTTGGACTGTTGTAATGTCTTACTGTCTGCTTGTCTAACTAGGTGCATAAACACGTTTCAGTTAGTTCAGAATGCAGCAGCGAGAGTCCTCACTAGAACCAGAAGATATGACAACATCAACCCTATCTTATCCACACGTCATTGGCTCCCTGTGAAATTTTGCAATACTACTCTTGACATATAAAGCATTAAATGGTCTCGCGCTGCAGTATCTGAGTGAACTGCTAGTGTCTTACGATCCGCCACGCCTACTTCAATTAAAGAATGCAGGCTGCTTGTCAGTACCACGTATAATGAAAACTACAGCTGAAGGCAGAGATTTTTCTTACAAAGCCCTAAGGTTATGGAATAGTCTTCCAATTAATGTTTGCGACTCAGACACAGTCTCAGTGTTTAATCTATTTATTTAATCAAGCATTTTTATAAATAGATTTGACGTAGGTAAAGGAGTAGATCTGGGCTGGGGTTTATCTGTAGCTTATCCCAGGGCACCCAGGACACAAGGTGGTTTACAACCAGGATTGGGGTGCCTACCCAATCTTACAATACAGGAAATTTGAAAAATTCAGTCTACAATGCTCAGTACTATGCAAAAGCCTCATTTGTTATATTTTCTTTCCAAAGAGCCAGACTTCCTTGTATTTTTCTTTGTATAGTCTTGAAAAATAGCTCTCCAGGCTTCCTGAAGGACTTTTCTATCTTTCATTTTCAGTCCAGGCCCTGTACCTGAGCAGTTGCAGAGGAATGATTTTTTATTTTATTTGTTAAGCCACACAGTGGCATTTAAATTATTTTAAAAATCACATCTTACAGCATGAACCAGTGAGAAACAGGTGAAGATGATGAAAGATAATAAGTCTTGTGATTAGTATACTGCTGATGTTGAATGCTAAGTGGATGGAACAAACGTGCAGGGAAATGAGGTTGCTGCTGTGGTTGTTAAATAAATGACCATTTTTTCCCAGGTGATTCATCCCCCTGTCAGGATTTTATGATAACCCTGGACAACTCCCATATCATTCCTTCAGTCACTGTCCACACCCTTGGCGAATTTCTTGACAATGAATTCTCCTTTTCCCCCTCACATTGGTAATCTTCTTTAGAACATTAGAAGAATTTGTCCATTTTTATCCATACCGGGCACTCAGGTACTTGTTCAGTCCCTTGTTACTTCAAGACTAGACTGCACCTCACTCCTGGCAGGTCTGCCTCTCTGTCCAATTCATACTTTGCAGTTGATCAAGAATGTGGCTGCATGTCTCGTTTTCAATTTTCCTAAATTCTCCCACCCCACTTCTCTGCTTCCTTCGCTGGCTTCCTGTAGCTGCCCGCATCAAATTCATAGCACTGGTGCTTGCCTACAAAGCTAAAAAATGGCCCAGCACAAATTTTAATTCTCTTAATTTTCCTCTGATCCTCCAATGCTCGACTGGTCCCACCATCTCTCATGGGTAGAGGAAGACATGCAGTATATCTAGATTCTTTTCCCTGGGCTGTGGTGGATCAAATGGTTAAGGCTGTGGGTTACTAAGTTACTGACCAGAAGGTCGGAGGTTGAAGGCGGTAGAAGGAGCACTACTGCCAAATGTCTTGGCTGTCTGTTCCAAGGGTACTGACCCTGTGCTCTACCTCTATCTCAGCTTCCTACCTGGGATATGTAAAAATATATATATATATATATATATATATTTAATTGATAAATAATTGAATTATAATTATTTTTTTTCTGTCCTGGCTCCTACGTGGTGGAATAAAGTTCACTACCTGTCTGACAGCCTGACCAGCATACACTGTGGATAAATAGCACTGTGGTAAAACCCACAGAATAGCCAAGGTTAAAGGACTCACTTAGCTCATGAGACCTGTTTGTGGCCTCTGTTCAGGGTTCATCACCCGAGAGACAGTCAATTCAATGTTTCTTTTTTTTTTTTTATATATATACTGTAGTCTGCACTGCTGAGTCATTGGCAATCTTTAAGCAATAACTAAATACTTATCTGATATTACTTCTAGTTAGTAACGTAGCGAACCAATATGAGATTATATTTATTAATAGAAACCTCAAAGCACTTACCTACTGTAAGTCGCTCTGAATAAGAGCATCTGCCGAATGCCATAAACGTAGATGTAATTAATTAATTAAAATTTACATTTTTAATTTTTAATTGCACTTTGCAGCTTGTTTCAATGAAACATTTCTTTTGATTTCCTTAATTGAATCTACATCATTTAAAACATACTAAACAGCACATCCAGACTGGAGGCAAGGTTCAAACCACTAACCCTTGAGGTATAAGGCAATAGTTCTTACCACTAAACCGCCTATAATTTTAAAATGTAGCTTTATTTGCAATGAGAATAGTTCTAAACTATTGCAAGTGAGTTTATTAAGTAATGTTCGATTATGATGTGAATGGAAACGTCTCTTTTAAACTGATCAACATGACTTCCTGTTTGTTTAAATGTTCATCTCTGTGAGTCACGCTTATAGTGCTCAAGGAAAGCACAACATGCATGTCAGAGAGACCACACACACACACACACACCCACACACACAGAAACACCCACACATTTAGACTGCAGCAGCTTCAATGCTTCCTCTTTCACACAGTCTTCCTACATGCTTTTTGTTTCTTCCAGTCTGAGCTTTTCTTTTTACACTTGAACACATTTTTCTGCTTGGTGTGACTGCGATGAATCGCTGTGTTTTTCTCTCTTTCCTCCTCGGGCAGTGTGTGATCTCTGCTCAGTCTGGTAAGTGTCCTGATTTAGAAGACTTGTGTACTAGATATGATTTAGGGATTCATTAGAAATTTTATACAAAAATCTTTTTTGTGTTCACATTTGTATCATTAATAGATAACGTGTATGTTTTTCTTTTATTCATAATTATGTCTTTTTTTTCCCCTCTACATGATCACATGTAAATTGTGTGTATGTGCAATGAGAGTGTTAGAATGATGTTACATGTAATGATTATATAAAATGTATTTAACAGAAGCTTTTATACATTATGACTTACATACTGTTTAAGAGAAGTCCAATGTAATGTTGGAACCTACAATGAACTCCTTAGTGGCGTGAGAAAAGTGTTTTCTAGAGACCATCTAGAGCTTTTAATCCTGACACCAGAATTCAACAATTTGTGTTTGGGAATCCAGAGAGCAAAACTGGACAGCACGACCAAGTGTTTTTTTTTTTTTTTCTTCTTTTTTACTCAGGAAACAGGAAGCTCTTATGTAAGCGTCTGGAGTAATATCACTGGAGGCATTTAAACACAACAAATCAAAAAACTCTTCAGTTTAGGATAAATTTTTTGCATTATGTTGTTTGTGAACACAAATGAAGCAGTAACGGGAAAGAATAAACAGATAAAAATCACATGTCTGTAATAGTTGTGCTGTTAATAAACAACAGAGAAGTGTTTGTTTCATATTTATTTTACAGCCATATCTAATCAGACAATCTCAGAAGGCAGTGATCTGACTATTCCTTGTGAAAACGAGGGGAGGGTGGAGTGGAGTAGACGAGCTGATGAAAAAAGAGAGATCATCTTCCGAGCTCGACGTGGAGACAGTGTCCAATCCAAACCCAGATACAGCCTTTTAACTAATTTGTCCCTCGCGATAAATGATGTTTGGGTGTCAAACTCTGGGATTTACTTCTGTAATGCTACTCCTGTGGTGAACCTGACAGTCACTCCATTACAAGGTGGGTTTATGAAATCAATGACTCTTTTAAATCTTTTAAAAAGAATAATATATCATTGCAAGGGAAAATATCTTTAATACAATTGAATTTACAGTGGCAAGAAAAATGTGAACTTTTTTTTGGGAATTTCATGATTTTGCATTAATTTGTCAGTAAATGTGATCTGATCTTCATCAAGTCAAGACTATTATGCCAAATATGCTTGATAATCTTATTTGCTAAAAGTTTAAGCTATATATCTTTTGTTCTATTGGCAGAAAATATTGCTAGTTTTAGGAATTTATTGCTTGTAAATAGCAAAAAAAAATACATTCTGAATAGGTTTGACTAGATTGAAGAATATTTCACTTGCTAGGATGGTAAAATACTAAGACTTTTTTTTACAGTGTGTTTTTGTTAATAAATTATCTGATGATGGATTTCCAGCATCCAGATGATGGAGCTCAGACCTGTATGCACGGTGGCTTAGTGGTTAGCATTGTCGCCTTTCAGCTCCAGGATCTGGGTTTGATGTTCTCCCCGTCCTTGCTGGGTTTCCTCCAGGCACTCTGATTTCCTCCCACAGTCCAAAGACATGCAGATTAGGCTAATTGGTGTTCCCAAATCGCCCATAGTGTGTTAATGAGTGTGTAAGTGTGTGTGTGCCCAGCAATGGATTGACACCATGTCCAGGGAGTACCCGCCTAGTACCCTAAGTCTCCTGTGATAGGCTCCAGGCCCCCGTGACCCTGATAAAGCGGTATAGACAATGAGTGAGTAAGAAATCAAACCTGTGTCAGTATTAACAGAATTTTGAGGTGTATACATACTGTACAGATGGAAAAATTCCTGTCTGTTAAAGAATTGGGTATTCTTCCAAAAATACTCTGCTTTAGTTTACTTTAAACGTACTTTGCTTTTACCTCCAGAAACATTTGACAATTTTAGAAAATAGAGAGTATTTTTTTTTTAAATAAGTTACTCTTGGCTGAGATGGAGGAATGAAGTAATGAAATGGGTAGAGTCAGAAACCTTGATAGAGAAAGAAAGGCATAGTCACACTTTACATTTGTGTTGTGTATTGAAAAACCTTTCATGTGGTCAAATTCTTGTTGTTATTGTTGTTCAATTCAATTCAATTTTATTTTAACAATTGACATTGTCGCAAAGCAGCTTTACACAATCAAAAGAATTAAGTTTGTATGAAATGTGAATGTGTAT
>JAQMYJ010000012.1:2799477-2812926 GCA_030014305.1 Clarias laeviceps | reverse complement strand
CGTGTGTGTGTGTGTGTGTGTGTGTGTATGCGTTTGTGTGTGCGTGTGTGTGTATGCGTTTGTGTGTGTGTGTGTGTGCGCGTTTGTGTGTGTGTGTGTGTGCGCGTTTGTGTGTGTGCTGTAAAACATCACTATCAAACTCAATCTTCACTGATTACATTCCACACCATTCACACAGACTCAGGTCACGGACTCGAACCCATTCCCATGGTTATCTGATATTTGTTTTATTTTATTCCTATCAATCCACTATTTTTAACTATTCTTTTACACCTGGTAAAGTGTGTGTCCTTGTCTTCTCCAAACAATAACATTCCCTGTGACTGTGAGAAACGTCTCCACAAATGAACAACCAGCACAGATGTGTGAAACAGAAGGGTGGGAAAGTCACCTCAGTGTATCTCAGTGTATAAATGAGGTCCAAATGAGGTCGCTCAGATTTGTGAGAGTGCACTAACGAAGGCGACTCGTCATGCTCCCTCCCTGGTGCTTCGGCACGCTTCTCTTGAGCGCTGTTCTCGGGTTTCCACTGCACACTAATGTCACGTTGGAAAGAACAAGGTGAGACGATGGTGGCTACTATGATAAGATATATTATTTATTATACTGAGTGGTATTAGATGCAGTGTAAATTGATGTGTAAATAAATAGACGCACTCAGAAAGGTAGAACACTTAAGATGATTATTTTTTTCTCAAGTGAACCAAACTCCACTTTCTATCCTGATGACTGGGAAAACAACAAAACTGCAATGTAAGTAAAGTTCTGTCATTTTTGTCACAAGAAATTAAGTCAGACACATGATTTCTTCCTTAATTTTCTTGCGTGGGTAATCTTTGTTTGTTAAATTATGAAATTATTAAAAGTAAAAAAAAAACGTATGTTATTAAAATCAGCTTGGGCCACGTGTGCAGCAGGCTGTGGTGCACTGGGTGTTCTGGTCCCTTTCTATTGTATCCAGCAGTTACTTCTTTGGCAATTTGTACTATTTTTACTTTTCCTCACGATCAGACCTGATGGGCTGGTACTGTATTTGGTCCCTGCTTGGGTGAGCCTTGAGTGCCCATGACCCTACTGTATATACAGATTAGTCTAATGTATTTATATATGTACCACTTTATTTATTTACCACTGTAGCTTTGCCCCCAACTTTTTCCACGTGGAATGTAATTGCACAATTATAAGTGCATTTTAAAAAAATGTATGACATTTGTTGAAAGGCACCTGGCCGCGAATCAAACCCTCCAGAAGCACCTCCAGGGTCCGGGTTCGATTCCCGGCCAGGCTCGATTCCCGTCTCTGCGTGCATGGAGTTTGCATGTTCTCCCTGTGCTTGGGGGGTTTCCTCCGGGTTCTCTGGTTTCCTTCCGCAGTCCAAAGACATTAAGGTAATTGGTGTTCTCAAATTGCACATAGTGTGTGAATGAGTGTGTGAGTGTGTGTATGTCTGTGTGCCCTGCGATGGATTGGAACCCTGTCCAGGATGTTCCCCACCTCGTGCCCTAAGTGTCCTGGGAAAAGCTCCAGGTCCCCCTGAATACAGGATTAAGCGGTAATGATGTCATCAATGAGTGAGTGAAGACATCTATCGAATTTTGGGATTAACTAAAATTTTTACATCACCATGAAGTGTGTGGAATGAAGGTGTAAGATCCTGTTTATTAAGTAGATTTCACTTGCACACTCACGGTGTGATGTAAGGAGGTAGACGCACGGGTGACATCACAGACACATGGACATAAAGCGAGCTTTTTATTTGAAAAAAGGGTAATTTTATTTGAAAATAATATGGGTTTAATGGAGGGCGGAAGGACAAAAAAGTTGTAAGAGTGTGCACGTGCAGGTCTGGAGGCAGTACCTGGCTGGCATGCGGGCATTGCGGCGAGCAGAGTGGCAGGGTGGTTTCGCATGGAAAGCGGCTCCTGCATGCCCCCTCGAATGGATCTTCTGGCTGACTGGCCATCCGACACTTCCCATCTCTACTTGGAGGCGGCCACAGATGGGAGTCCATCGTGACGTCTGGTGACTGGGATCGGGGGCCTTAACGTGAAGCACAGCACAACATCACGAAGGCTGGCTCTTCAGTGAAGATGAAAGTGCCATGGAAGCTCATGCAGTTTTTTCATGGCTGTGCTCAATGTAGGGACAAATGCCTGCCTTTGGTTCTATGTCTTTGAATTCCCTGGAGGGTGTTACATCATCCCACTCGCATGCCACTCTTCCACATTGTTAGCATCCGCTGCGCAACTCTTTGCTTTAACCTCCGAACCCCGAGCTACACTACTAAAGTCTGAGATCCAATAATGATGATCATTCACCAGCCGTGACCTTTCCCGTGGCCCCGCCTCTTCGCAGACTTTGTGCGGACATAAGATGAGTAATAAAACACATCAGGATAGTTTTTGGAAATTGTGTTTGTCTGTCTGTCCGGCTGTTTGTGCATGCATCACATAAAAACAACTGAATGAATTTTAATGGGGTTTTCACATGGGAAGAGAAGATGTGCTAATTTAAAATTTACAAATGCCCTTATCTTAAAAAAAAAATCGACCTTGAAAAAAAATCATAGTTATTTTCCATTTAAATTTCAAAGTAGTATGTCTTCTCTCCACATGGGCAGATTGCGATGAAACAAAGTCTATATGGTACCTAAAGCTCGGCCAAATACACCTGTGAAAACCGCATTAAATTTTATTCAGTAACAGACAACAGAAAGACAAAAATTCCAAAACCATCGTGATGTGTTATATTTCTCCTCTTATGTGCCCCCAAATTATTCTTTCGCAAATGTCTTTCATTTATAGACACACCAACTTTACTGTTTATTGTATAGATTTATTTATTGTGCAATCTTTGTTATATGTGTTTATTTTATGACTTCATTATTAAGTCAAAAGAAAAAACATTACTGATTTGTAAACATTAGTATTCAAACAAAAAATGTTAATCTTACATTTTTTCCTCCAAACATCCTCCAAAGTTCTCAGGTTTGGTTCTGCAGGATGTTCAGTAAACTAAGCAGCTCATTTTCTTATAAAACTTCACAAACCTATATTAAGAGATTATATTTTAAGCAAAGGCTCGTCACAACAATTATTGACTTTGTTTTATTAATTACTGTTTACTTGTTTTTATAGTATTTTCAATGTAAAAACGTTTTTAAGACATCTTTGCTCTATAGCAGTAGACATGTGCCTAGGACTTTTGCACAGGACTGCACTAAGTTTATTTTTACAATCTAACATTTTAACCAAAAAAAAAAAAAAAAAACAGATCCTCAGTGATATGAACAAAGCAAAGACATGCATTCAAGTATAATGTTACATCATAATTGTAATTTTTTTGAAGACAAATTCCAGAAATAATCAATTAATAAAAACTGACATCTTGGACTTTTGTCTTGTGTTACTCCTTTATAATTTCCTGGTACAGGGTGGGAATATGTGCAGTCTTTATGGAATTAAGGATGAAGAGAGCAGAATAAGTGACATGGATAGACTGATATAAAGAATGATAAAAACAATAGAATGACAGTAATAACCTTTTTTTTTTCACAGAGACTACAATCGAACCCAGGGCATCCAGATGGTTATGCTTTTGTGAGTGTTCTGTGCAATGTGAATCATTTCAGTAAGGAATATTGTAGAGAGTTACGCATTTAAGATGTTTTTTTTTTAAAAAGATTACATAAACATTAATCTGAGTTCTGACTTTATTCTCAGAAGGTTTTATCTGAGGTCAGAATTCTGAGAAAAACTGTAATAATATTGTAATAATGTAATAACATTTTATTAAATGTAATAAAAACTGAAATAAATAGTTTATAATATGGCCCTAATCCTCTTCTGTAGTGTCTGTATTAAATAAATACTTGTACATGAAACAAGTTCTGCTTTCTGTATAGAATAAACACATAACACTCAGAAATAAAAACATCTCTGTCCTGAAGATGGCAGAAAAATTTAAGTTACAGTTTTACCTTCAGCAAATGTTTAAAACAGATATATTTTTTTTATTTCTTGCTACACAAATCCTGATCATATCATGCATATGTGTTTTAATTGGTGACATGGAGCATGCAGTGTACACGGCCCTATAAATGAGTGGTTGCTATGGAGATATAAAGTTAGAACGAGGATGTTAATATAAACCTGCACTACTGTCAGACCTGCTGTTAGAGAGAAATAATCAACACCAATCAGAATGCAGAACTCAACACTGGTATAATTCCACCATAACAGTCATTAAAACTGCACATGTTTGTGTCATATTTCACACACACACATATACACACACACAAACACAATTTACAGATTTAACAGTAACTCTTAGTGGTTCAAAATTCAACTTACTGTAACTGTTATTTTTTTTGTCTTTTATTTGTGCCAGGGAGCCTCCTCCTAATTCTCCTGATCGTCTCCCGTAAGTGCTCCTACTCTACTTTACTTCCTTAGTACTATCATTCCTCATTAAGTTGGACACGCAGCACCTTGTGGCCAATCAGAATGCATAATTCAACGGGTATAACAGATGAGTTGAGGCATTTAGACTACTTTACTTCATTACTGCTATTGTGCTTTATAAAGTTGTTCACATGAGATAATAATGATGAAAATAATTTAGTCTCACTTCTGTCTATCCAAGAAGTGGAGGTAATCGATGGTTACCTACAATAAACATCATACATGGCCTCGATAACGCTCTGCAGCAGGGTGATGAGAAAAGTCCTGATACCTGGGACCCTAATTCTCCTGGAAAGAAGTGAGAGCTGAGAACGGAGCAGAACGGATTCCTTAACCATTTCACACTGCAACATTCCCCATTGTGACTGAGGGTTTAATTGACTAATTAATTTAATGGAAAAAAGTTATAAATGTTGTAATATTGCGGCTAATTTACCTTAACAAACTCTGACTTTCAGCAGTAAAAGAAGGAACTTTCTGTTAATAAAGTAAATAACACTTGTATTCATTTATATTGTGCTAATAAACATTTGGATTATGGGGTTTTATTACATATGTAAAAAAAAACTACACCAACTAAAACAAATGCCAATATTATTATTTTTTTATGATTATTAAATATACATTCATGGCATTCGGCAGATGCTCCTATCCAGGGTGACTTACATTTATCGTATTATACATTTAAACATTAGAGGGTTAAGGGCCTTGCTCAAGGGCCCAGCACTATTATTATTATTATTATTATTATTATTATTATTATTATTGGAATCATAGATATATAATGATAGAATTAAGTCATAGCTACAGTAAAAATACTGTATAGAAGATATGCATAGTAATAAAATCACTAAAAGTAATAAATGTGCACTACTAAATAAAGCATCAATATCAAAGATAGATAGATAGATAGATGTGATAAGAACTTACAGGATTGGGATTCAACAGCCATGTGTCCATAAATAAAACACTTGTTAGTGAGACTCATCATTTTGCTAGGGAGCATAAAGATTGTGTTATGATCTGGAGTTCCTTCAGTTGCTCAGGTATAGGCTGTCTTAACCCTGCCTTCTTCTAAAAGAAACTCAACATTTCTACAGGGACAATAGTTATGCACTGTATAATGACATCATTATTAGCAAGGCCATGGTATAGCTACTATTTCCCCCGGAAGATGCTAAACTGCGTTTTGTTGCTGAGTACCTGTAATATGCAATGATAATAAAGTTGTATCTACCTACACTGTAAAAAATCCAACTTAATAAATGTTGAATTAATTAATACTGTATTGTTGGCCCAACTTTTTACAGTAGTGGTATTTGTTGAGACAATTGTGTTTTTGAAAAGTTTGGAGACGCAGCCTGAATAAACTAAAAAACTTAAGTTGAGCCAGTAATTTATCTTCATTGAGATGCAAACATGTAATTTATAAAACCGGCAGACTGACGCTATCAAACTAGACTAAAGAGGTGAAGAGAGCCATTTTGTGGACTCTTTATTCTGTGTAATTTTTTTTAAAATAAAATATGTAACAGGTAGCATTGTGTTCTTGTAGCATAACCAATAGCTATACCATGGAAACCACATCACCTACACCACTGGCGTTGGCACTCCATCTCATTAAGAATGAGTTATGTTCATCATAGCCCTTATTTCAACCTAATATCCTATATACAGTACTTGCACCCAGCTTACAGTGACGTGTCCATTGGAAATGTGTTGACTATATTTTCAACCTACAGAAATCCACACAAAACTCTTCCAATATTTAGGGAGAAGAAAAATGACTCCACTATGACTTACTTATCCAGGATCTCATCATCATCTCATTACTCACTATCACTTTTTTTTTTTATTTAAGTACTTTTATTCTGTCACTTAAACACTTTAAAAATTGTGTCCATCTGAGATAAATCTCAAGTGTATTTCTGGAATGTACATTTTTGTAAAGCTACTCTGTAACAATGTGTGTTCCTATAAGTACTATATAAATTTAATTGAATTGCTTTGGTCTGTGCTAAGTGTGTTTTGATGACAATGATGATGTGATGATGATGATGATGATGTGACACCACAGGAATACACATGCAATCTAATAACAAAGTGAATTGATTGCTTTTACTGACATGTAATTTGTGTAATGCCTGATCAAGCCCTAATAAATGTTTATAGCCATTATTGCTAGTGAATAGTACAGATACTTAGCAACGAAATGCAGCTTAGCGATGAGTACCAAAAGCACCACAAATATCAGTGTATACAAATTGTGCAACTTATAAGATATTATAAGATACGATATATACTATATAAGATTGTGTTGTTGTCCTAGTACCTAGTGTCCTAGTAACAGTTGGTGTCCTAGTACCTAGACAATGTTTGTTGGACTTACAAACAAATTGGACGAACAAGCTCTCGAACGGAACCGATTTAGTTTTCATATCCCTACCGTCATTCCAAAAAGCTGCCGAGCCTTCAAGGCTAGACGGGAGGCAGAGCAAGATGTTCCAACCCAGGAGCCTCAGCTTTATCATTTGTGAGATGATTGTGTTGAAGCATCCTTACATTATTGTAAGTTTTGTCTGGACGGGTCAGAGAAAGGTGGATAGTAGCAAATTTCTGTTGAGCGGCTGGAACTGAAATGGGTCCAGTATAGTGAAAAGACTACTCTTTATACAGTCCAACGACTCAAGCACTGCTCAAAGCACTTCATGTGTGGATGTGAGTGTGACGGGCCTGTAGTCATTCAGACAGGACACAGGTGATTCCTTAGGTGTGGGAATGATGGGGAACATCTTAACACACACTGGAACAACTGCTACTTACAACTTAAACCTGTTATTAGACCCCAGTCTAGGGTTGGGCATGATAACAGAAACAGTGTGATGGGGAAGAGACGTGACTACTTTAATAAAAGACACTTTTGGAAAACATCTATTAAATATAAACATTTATTTTAAAAATAAATTACATATAATATATATAAATATATAAATATATACTAGGCTTGAATCAGGTGAGTTAATGCTAGCAGCGTGAAGAGAAGATACATGACCTAAACTAATAAAGACAAAAAAGACATTCAGTTCCTCATTTACCCTAAATAATTAAAGATACATATATGAATGTTAATGTGCAATGTACAGTGTTCTGCTCTGAAAATCCATATTAATCATAAAGGAAAACACTTTGAAATACAGGATGTGAACTTCACTGTGGTAACGATGGCATTTTTCCTTTGTGCCTTTGTTCCTTGCCAACAAAAAAAAAAAAGTCATTGAAATAAGCAAAATCTTCAGATATCAGCAAATAAAACACCTTATATGTACGTAGTTATAGTTCTTACTAAGTTTATCAATTTACAGTCACAGTATCTTTACAGTGAAAAGTTGCTTTTGTGTCCTTTGTAGAACTTCAAAACTCATTGATGTCTTTGCTATTTGTATGACATTGATGGAGATGACTGCGGCACCCCTGGGACATGACATTCCTACCCTGGTAACATACATGACATACATGACTTCATGCTACTTCCCTATTTAAATAATATGTCACAATTTTGGTGTTGTTGTAGACGAGGCATAGACGCAGAAGTTAAGAATTTTAATAATATAAATTAAACAGACACTAACTAAACTGAATGAACAAAACATGAAGCTATGGCACAAAACAGATTAACTAAACAGAACAGCTTTCCAACAGAATAGAACGGCATAAAAAGTAAAGTTTGTGTAATCTAATGACAGTCCTGATTAGTTGAAGCCCTTTTATGAACTTTAAATTTGGAATTGTATTTTGATAGTTTTAAAAGTTCACCACACCACAAAGATTTGTAAAAGTAAGATGGTGTAAAATACATAAAAGTGGGGGGAAAATATCAGTGTGGTAGAGCAGTCCCGCTGGACATCATCTAAAAGAGAGAAAAAAAATTATGATTTTTTTAATCATCTGGCACTTCTGGTGGTTCTTTAGGAGAAAAAGAAAAACCAACTTGAACATAAACAATATATTAACATATTTCATTATATCCGACTCTATATCTACCCTTTGCACCCATACTAAAGGTGTACTTTGTTTACTGTTCATCTGTAAATTAGTAATATCTGCATATCTCCATCCTCAGATAGACTTGTGTATTTTCACCCTCCGGTACAGCAGGTAGCAGGTAGGCATTTAGAGCAACTGACATTTTTTAAATCTCATTATACATCTGAGTAATTGAGGGTAAAGGACCCTTAACCACTGAACTACCACTTCACTATGTGTGACGCAAACATAAACCACAGGAAACAACCACATTTACCCACGATCCCTCCCTCTACATCAGAGTACAAAGACACTAATACACACTAACAAAAAAAGGATGAAAGGAATGAAATAACTTTACAGAAGTCGAAATTAGCTGTAACTCTCATCTACGACTGAAAACTCCTCCAAACATGGATTTTTTTTTTTTTACTTTATTTCTGAATCCATACAGTAATCACCTGTTTTTCTTCACTTACCCTGAACGAAGAGCGTAACATTCTGGATGAATGTTGCAGATGTGTGCACATGTGTGCCTCCTGATTTGATGTAGCTCCTATAGACAGCGGCATCCGTAACACTGACGTTCTTCAGCACCAGGGAACAGCTTCCTTTACGCAGTTCTTCTTCAGGAACGTCCACACGGCCCTCATATCCCGGACCCGAGAACGAGAGCGCACCCCACCTCTCAAACACGACCTGATAATCAGTTTTCCAGTTGACACGTGATTGGGTGGACACCTCACTCACTTTACATGGCAGGACGACTGTGTCTCCTACTCGTGCTGATATGACCTGCGAGTTTGCAGAGATGGAGCCTGTGGACGAAATGTTAAGTTTTAGATGAATGATGTAGTCAGTGATGTAGTCAGTGATGAGACCGGTCGCTCACCCACACCAGTGATGAACCACAAGGGGAAAATCAGGGTCGTGAGGAGTCTCTGAGGGAGTGTGTGCAGGTCGTCTAAAACAAAGAGTGATTTTAAAGGAGGTGATATTACAGCTGATAATTTAATATGACATGACTTTGCAGTGATAATATGTGCAGTAACTACAGAGTATAATGTTATGGTGTGGAAAAGAGGACATACAGTAGGTAAAGTCCATAACAGTTTGCAGGATAGACGGTATGTGTACTGTATGTACTATACAGTGGTGTGAAAAAGTGTTTGCCCCCTTACTGATTTCTTATTTTTTTGCATGTTTGTCAGACATTAATGTTTCAAATCATCAAACAAATTTAAAAATTAGTCAAAGATACAGTAACACAAGTAAACACATCATGCAGTTTTAAATGAAAGTTTTTATTATTAAGGTAAAACAAAATGCCAAACTACATAGCCCTGTGTGAAAAAGTGTGGGCAAAATGGTTTGCATGGCAGAGTACCAAATCGAAAACCTAAAGAACATAAAGTCTCATCTCGTTTTGCCAGAAAACATCTTGATGATCCCCAAGACTTTTGGGAAAAATACTCTGTGGACTGACGAGACAAAAGTTTAACTTTCTGGAAGGTGTGTGTCGCATTATGTGTGGCGTAAAAGTAACACCGTGTTTCATCATACCAACAGTAAGATACGGTGGTGGTAGCGTGATGGTCTGGGGCTGTTTTGCTGCTTCAGGACCTGGAAGACTTGCCGTGAGAAATGGAACCATGAATTCTGCTGTGTACCAAAATATCCTGAAGGAGAACGTCCGGCCATCTGTTTGTGACCTCAAGCTGAAGGCGAACTTGGGTTCTGCAACAGAACAATGATCCGAAGCACACCAGCAAGTCCACTTCTGAATGGCTGAAGAAAGACAAAATGAAGACTTTGGAGTGGCCTAGTCAAAGTCCTGACCTGAACCCAATGGAGACGCTGTGGCATGACCTTAAAAAGGCGGTTTATTCTCGAAAACCCTCCAATGTGGCTGAATTACAACAATTCTGCAAAGATGAGTGGGCCAGAATTCCTCCACACCGCTGTAACGGACTCACTGCAAGTTATCGAAAACACTTGATTGCAGTTGTTGCTGCTAAGGGAGGACCAACCAGTTATTAGGTTTAGGGGACAAACACTTTTTCATACAGGTCTATGTAGTTTTGGATTTTGATTTCCCTTAATAATAAAAACCTTTATTTAAAAACTGCATGATGTGTTTCTTACATTTTTTGATGATCTGAAACATAAAAGTGTGACAAACATGCAAAAAACACTTTTTCACACCACTCTATGTGCGATCCCAAAATTTGAGCGGCAGTGTATACAGTATAATCTATGTATATACAGTATAAAATGTCTTGTCTATAAAAATTGTCCTTACTGGTATTTGTGGTTTTCCATCTTCCTAGTGCTCCTGGACTGGTGCTCCTCCTGGTTGTGCCCCTTCTGTGCACTCTCATCAAAAGGTGTTTATCAATCTAAAGATGGATCAAGAGAAATTGGTTGAGCCGCATCCCATTTTAAATTGATTATTATTGACTCCGATAGGTTTCATTCACCAGAAATATATATATTTTTTAAACCATATTTGTGAATTTAACTACACTGGCTATATATAAACAAGAAGTGTACAATAGATCTGCTTGCATACATGGGAATCACAATTTATGATGATGTAATTGAAATAATCTGGTTCACTTTAAAAAGCTGTTAAATGTATTGTTTAGTCTTAAACATAATATATTGGAGCTAATTTTAAAAGCTAAAATGCATTTTTTTGGCCTGTATTTTTATTGGAGTATGATTATACATACATATATACATGACAAACAGCGAATAAATATAAATAATAAGTGAGAAGATGAACTAACACCATAAAACAACCAAAAGGTGGTAAAGTACATTATCATCAAGTAAACATTAAAGTAAACATGCTTAACTATAATAACTGTTCTAGTATGAATCAAGAAAAGTTTTAGTATATTTTTTCAATTTATTGTTTCTAATGTGGTGGCACAGTGTCATAGTGATTAGTGCTGTCGCACCTGCAGGGTTGGAGGTTCAAATCTGACTGTTGCTGTGTGGATGGAGTTTGCACTTTCTGTACGTGGTTGATGGGTTTCCTTCAGGTCCTCCAGTTTCTTATCACAGTCCAAAACCATATCATATAGGCTGATTTATACCTATTGGAGTATCAGGGGGATAAAGTCAAGGCATAGAATGGTATATCTTATGTCACAGTACAAGATGTGTAGCTATGACTTTGCATGTGGAACATGAAACAGATCTGCTGTACACTCATCCTGAAGCATCCAAACATCTTCATACGCTGCCTTCATATCTGTTTCTTACATAGTCTAACCCTTTATAGAGCGCTCATTGAAATATTTGAAAATTTAAATGTAATTTTTTTTTTTTGTGATCTTTTTTTTCAAAATAATAATAATAATAATAATAATAATAATAACACAGGTAGTCCCCAACTTATAAACAGCTAATATCCTGAACGGCAACTACACTAATTCTTTCCACCTGTTTTTTTATTTTTCTACCCATCCTGAGGCATCTGGGGATTGTGCCAGCTCCAGTAGACAGAGGCCAACCCTGCGAGGATCCTAAGGCTAGAGAAGGTCCAGCTCCAGCTGGATTCTGCTTCATGATGGTTTGGTGCTGCTCCTGAGCTCCCAGTGATCCAGACCCCATCTGCCCTCTGCACCTGCTGACTCGTCCCTGCTGTGCTGAACTGGACTCCATGTTAACATTAGACAACTTCTGTTATATTGAACTTCCAGCAGCCTAACACACATGATGTCGTTATATAATTCCTATTATCTTTTATCACCTAGATGAGGATGGGTTGCCTGTTGAGGCTGGTTCCTCTTAAGGTTTCTTCCTATTGCCATCTCAGGGTGTTTTTCCTTGGCCTGCTCATCAGGGACAATGTCATTATTATCTAAACACATTTTTTCTCACTCATACAAACTTCCATAAATTTTCTTTTCATTTTGTGAAGCTGCTTTGAGAAAAGCACTATAGAAATAAAAATTTAATTGAATTAATTACACATTTGAGTTTGAGCAGATTCTACTAGTATCTCATGTATATGGGGAAAAAAAGACACTAAAGTGCACCAGACACCAATATTTACAATTCTATACAATATATTTCAGTGTGTAAGTGAATATATAAAACGTCTAAAGTATATTGTATGTATGTGTGGAGGTGCAGGAGAAATGAGTCGGCCTCATCGGTTTCAATGAATCAGTCCAGGAGCACTGATGATACAGTAATAGACTTTTTCACAGTACTGCATATCTTTTATTATCTTCTATATCCCCTCAACAAGTGTGGCACGATGTAGAAACTAAATACAGTGGTTGATGACAAAGCTTTATTTGTAAAGGACTAGAGGAAGGAAGTAAGCCAGATTATTCACTTCTGCTAACACTGCTATGAAATCCCTTCCCCTTAACAACAACCACCCAGACCGGCAGACTTGCCACACATCATGACACCATATTGGTTGTTGTTAGAAGCTGAGAGGTAAGCCGGGAGTGCCATCTGAAGCTAGCATAAAAGTTGGGATGGCTTCAGAGGAGTGTCTGCATCACCTTTCAAATGTTCATTCTGTAGATAAAAGGTTGAGCTAATTGCGTTTACAAAATTGCACTGTAAAAAAATGAACCTGGCTACCTGTTACATGTACTAAAATGTGATATGTGTTTTGTACATAATAATTTCATGTTTCCAAGATGAACATGAATGAATTATGTTGTATTTGCATGAAATTCAACAACTTAACATGTATTAGATTCAATCATGTTGAGATAAAGAAAAGAGATCTTGTCACTATGAAAACCGGAAGTATCAGAGCAAACATCGCGAGAAGACATCGCGAGAAGAGAACACTGTGTTGAGAAGACAAACGTTTGGCGGGCGTGTGGAAAAGGGTAAGCAGGAATTAATCCCATCTTTCTAAATAGAAACGAAATACTGAACATAAATGTCACCTGCTGTTTAGCGATGTTTAGTCACGTTATTT
>JAQMYJ010000012.1:2732289-2750744 GCA_030014305.1 Clarias laeviceps | reverse complement strand
ACAAACAGGAAGTTAATATCACCAACCATTCCCATTTTATTAAGGTGTATCCATATAAATGGCCCACCCTGTACAAAACAGGTATTTGGTGGAAAATTGATGAATGAATACAGTAGATTTGGCTTCGGACACGGTTACAGAGATGAAGGTGATGTGTGTGATGCCAAATCTATCAGAGCTCATTTTTGTAGCCATGCCCGCTGTTGGTGATTCTTGTTCGCTCATGTTTTGGGGAACATTTTGCCCAAAACATGAACAAATATGGGTGTAGAAGTAAATAAAGCCAAAAATCACTGGTTGTTGCAATGACACCAATTGCAGATAAAGCTGAGTGAAGCTGGGAGGAAGTACGACAAAGCCATGGTGTTCCTTGCTAAGATGGAGAAGGAGAGATGTGCCATGATGTACCACGTCAACTATCTGCGAGGCACGGTGAGGGAGCTGGAGGAAATGCTCTCTGACTCAGAGTCGAAACGTGATGCTCTGAAGCAGGTAAGACAACCCTTGCATTACGCAGTTCTTTTAGAAATAATATGAGGACATCGTGTGATGTCCTCATGCTGAAGAATGAGTTACATCACAGAAGATTAAGTATGTACATGAGCCAATATTAAAAAAATTATATTTTTAGTAAAAGATTCTAGATGTTGTGTTGAATATAAGTGGCTTTCTGTAGTTGTGGACGGACTCAAGGTTAAATCTTTTCTGCTCCGTGGCTATGTATTAGGAGAAAGAACAAGAGCACCAGACTCACAGTATGTTAAAGGTAGGCGTGTCTTTAGTCATGTTCATTCTTGTATTGTTGTTACAGACCTTTTACATGCAAACTATTTTACTCTTTTCTCATGAGTGATGCTTTGGTTGTTGAACTTCCAGGTGCCTATGGCTGAACTTACGATGGAAAACCAGGCACTGCAGGCCACCAATGCTAAGCTGAGGACTGAGCAGACTGACCTGAGAGCTGAAGTGAACAGACTGCACGCCTTAGTGCATGATCTGGAGACAGAGCTCACTGAGACCACGAGGAAGTGTAATAAGATGACCTTGGTGAATAAATAAATCCTTATATTTAGTAGTTCCTTTAGAAATTATTTATGGCCGCATGTTGGTCTTGGAGTTCCAGCACAGGCTTTGTGTTCTTGATGAAAATATGAATAAATGCATTTCTGCTATAAGATGTTAGTTTTTTTTTTTTATTGAATTAATGGTAGATGTACAGGTATGTTAAACATTTAGAGACTTTTGACCCTGTTTTTCCTCCATGGCTGTGTTTCAGGAGTGTGAGCAAAAAGATGAGGAGTTGAAATCCATGGAGATCTGATGGGATATGATGCTAAAAGTAAGCTTCATCCTTTATAAAACCAAAAAGCCAAAATTACTACTTAATAATGTGAAACACTTTGATTCTTTTAGTTTAAAAAAGCCTCTTGTAAAGAAGCATTGCTTACAGTATGTAAAATGCACTGTATTTTTAAGACACTTGAAGTCAAGAACACGAAATTCTGACTCTCTTCTTCTCTACGGCTTTGTTTTAGGCTTTGTAACAAGAGCAGCAGGCTCACAGTTCCCTGAAGATGGAGTGGTGACGGAAAGGCTAGCACAGTGCATCGAGTTACTGAAAGTAAGTTCTTCGTTTTTGTGTTTACATTCTCTGCTATATTCCTTAATAATAAAAATATATATATATATCTTGGGTATTATTGCAGTACAGGAATGAATTGTTGAAAATGTCTACAGAATGAACAAGCAGTTCAATCATTCTTTTTGTGTGTGTGTGTGAAGATGCTTGTACTTAGATGTGTGGTCCTTTAAAAAAATCAGCTTGAAGGAAATCTCTCTCTCTCTCTCTCTCTCTCTCTCTAATGAACTCTGTTACAGTGACATCTAGTGGTCAAAAGCTGTCATGTTTCAAACTTTCCTAACAAATTCTAAAACACCTCTCAAGTTAATCAGTGATGAAAAACACATGTGCCATGTAACAATGACAAGAAACTCTGAACTTGTGCTGATGTTAAAATGCAGCTTTAAGACTCTGAAGAAATCAAATTTTCTCTAATTAATTTGATTCAGAAAATGGAGTAAGTTTACTATTTACACTTAAAATAGTAATAGATAAAAGTTCATCATTAGATCATATGGTCTGTGCGCGTCATAGACGAGCGTCAGCGTCACGTGAACGCGCGGTCTGTTTTTGTGACGTCATTCAGTAGTAAGTGACTGATAACGGAGCTGACCAGCAGGTGGCGGTAGTGTAACATAGTTGATGCCAAACGCGGTTATACACCAAGAGGAGAGAAAACAAGGCCGGTCCGAGTGTTTACTGCAGTAGAACTTACCGTTTCACAGGAGGTTTAACAGTCTGTCAGTGGTGCTGTACAGATGAGTTGCTGTTTATGTAGGTTATATTTTAAAGTGATGGATCGCCCCCTGCTGTCCGCTGGTGGAGCTGCAGTCGCTACGGCAGCACTTTATTATTTTAATAAGAAACGCAAAGATGGAAAAGGTCAGTGTCTCCATCTGTCTGTCTGTCTGTCTCTGTCCAGATCACAATGGATTTATACAGTAGGCATGAATGTTAAAAAAAAATTATATTGTTGCCAAACCAATTATTGAAGATTAATTATATTATAAAGTACATCAACATGTATTTATAAACATACTGAATAAACATTATAAACATAATAAATATGAAAGAAAAACATAGTAGGTAAACAATAACAAAAAATCTCTCTCTCTTGGTATTGCTTTCCTGGGATGGTCTTCATGAAATCAAATTGTATCTTTTCTTTAAAAAAAAAAAGGGGGAACTCATGTTTAATGTTTAATCTTGAATATAAGAGCATTTTCACACAAAACATGAAGAGAAATTAAAGGATTGGCACTAAACAGCTGTATAGCCTTAAGAAAACCACTTATCAGTGAAACTAATAAAAATAAAAAAGTTTCCTATTTCTATAAATCATAAGGAACAGTCTATGGATCACTGGAAAAGATCATTTAGTAGTAATAGCAGTAGTAGTTCTGAGATTCTTCTGAAATGTTGAACAAATTTCGTTCTTTCATGTTTAACATGGTGAATGACAGTAATAAATGTGGTCTGATGAGTCCAGAGTTTTAGAGGTGCGTCAGGGTAAGAAGAGAGGTGGATCCATCATGTCTACTGTACATCTGATCTGGGGTCAGGCTTCTGTTGGTCAGGTCTCAACCAAAAAATAATTGTGCCCAAAAAATAAAGTCAGCTGAGGACCTGAATGTACTGAATGACCAGGTTTTTCCATCAACGGGTTGTTTTTCTTCCCTAATGGCACAACTACATGTATATTCCAAAAAGACCATGTCAGGATTCATCAGGTTCAAATTGTAAAAGAGCGGTTTAGGGAGCATAAGACGCCATTTGCACACATGAATTAGTCACCACAGAGTCCAGACCTTAACCCCCCTTTGATAATCTTTGGGAGTTGCTGAAGAAGACTTTACGCAGCGGTCAGACTCTCCCATCATCAATACAAGATCTTGGGGAGAAATTACTGTGACTCTGGATGGAAATACTGTAGATGCTGTGACATTGCCTAAACAATGGCACAGCTAATGTGTTGAAGGGTTCTTATCCCGATTCCAGTATTTGAATCTCCTTAGATGGCGACGTCTTATTCGGCCAGGCAGTGTGTGTAAATATCATATATATGTTCCATGCAGGTTCATGTGATTATTTTCTGTATTTGTTGTTGTATTCAGACTCGGAGCAGAAAGTGTCCACGGATGTTTCCTCATTGGATCTGAGCTCGGTGTCTGATGTGGATGGAGTCAGAGTCACACCCACTGACAGCACCGCCCCCGAGGTAATCCCCAAATCACAATCAATATCACTCAGAGCAGCCAGGTTTTTCTAGATATAATATCTATTTAAATGTACACTTAAGTGGTTATTGGCAGTAAATTAATACAAGCAGCTGTGATAATGATAGTGATAATGATGAACAAAGCTACACGGTTTTTCGGTTAACAAATCAAAACCGTGTGTTTGACATTTTTATTATAATACAGTACCAGTAATTCCATACATCTTTACAATTTTAATCAATATAAAACTCATATCCAGGAAGTGTGATAAGTCAAAGAGCTAGAAATAATAAGCACAAGGTCAAACACTGAAATGAGTCTCGGAGCACAGGACAGTCTCCAAGTCTCATGAAAACAGCGCAGTGATAGATTAGCGAGGATAATTTATTCGGAGAGCTACTTAATAATGTGCAAGTCTAAAGCTTTGTTTTGTTTTTTTAACTTGAGACATCATTTGGAAAGAAAGGCCTCTGCTGTTCTACTGTTGTAGATAAGCACTGCTTCTGTAATATTTACTGGACATTTAAGATACACTGAAGTTAGGAAGACTATTTACACTAAATTCTGAGTCTCTTCTTCTCCATGGCTGTGTTTTATTAGAAAGAATAAGAGCAGCAGGCACACGGTTCCCTCAAGATGGAGCACAAAATTGTGGAGAAAAGGCTCACACAGTGCATCGAGGTACGATTTTTTTTTTATCTCACTGCTGTAAAATATGTCTAGTTTTGGGTCAGAAAGTAAACACAGAACTCAAACACACTCTTATATCCAAATATTCACATAATAATTTTATGAAAAAAATATTTTTTTCACAGGCCTATGGGATAAATCTTGGAACAGAGGAATATTCAGTGTATAAATTCAGGAATAAAATTAGTGTGCCAAGACTTCCAAAGAAACTGTCTGTGTGGTGATAAAATGTCTGACTGCCTACCTCTGGTTATTTGTTTTTCTTTCTAGGGTCACAGACTAATCCAGGGACATTTTGGTGTGTTTTAAGCACTGACATCATTACTGGTCTTATACCTAGTGACATGCTGAACTGCCCTGTCACACACATTGTGGGTGGGTGTTAGTGGTGCTCAATCTTCCTCTTTTAAGTCACTGTACACTTCCGTCTACAGGTTAAAGGTCTCTGTCTCCAGAAATAAAGAGTGTTGAGGAGAGGTTTGAACTCCTTTATTATCCAGGGTTTCTGGTATTTTTTTCATAAACATGCTGTGAAAAAAAAAAAAAAAAACAAGCCGCCTCAACGTAAAAAAAAAGTTTAGTAGCTTTTTTATATTTACTCAATTTTTGAAAATCGTTAAAAAAATTTGCTGGCCAAACAAATTATTTCACATTGCTGTTCATTTGACAGTTTGACAGTATCAAGTTCAAAATCTTAAGTTGACTCATTTCTCTAGGGTTGACTTAGCCCAACTTTTTATCTACTCAAAAAGGTAAGTTGTCTCCCATTGATGTGTTTTTTTTTTGTTTTTTTGTTTTTTATAAACACAGGTTGGCCCAACAATACTCAGACAATTAAAACATCACCCTTTGCTGTTACATTGATGATTCTAGATGTATCCTCATCAAACTGGAGCCACAGCTTGTGTTGCTTTACTGGAGGCCACTTGATACAGTATGTGGGACTACTCTGCTTGGACCTGGAGTGTTTGGCACTTGGAGGTTCTGGACTCTGTGGGGTTTCTCCGGGCCGGGCTCCTCCTGCATCTCACCAGGTCGTCGATCCTGTGCGCTGTGCTGTAATCTCCTGTACCAGGCATTTCATCCGGGCCTGATGGATTTTTAGGCCCCTTTCATTCTTACAGACCTTTCCGCAGATGCATCTACTTGGTCAATTGTCCATTTCCTGAGGTCATTACCAAAAGGTCCATTCTATAGGGGTGCTCACTCCCCCCACCCCCCTCACCGCCCCTGCACTTTGTTTTTAAGTGAGAAAACTAATGCTATAAGGAACAGGCTACATGTAATTGTTCAGTTCAGTTGTGAAGCTATTGACTTAAGCTCTGACAACATTATTTTATTATTATTTTAGAGGTTTGAGGTCTTAATTGTAACAAAATTACAATTTTTATTACAGAAGATTACAGAATCACAATATTACCATCAGCATGCCAACAGTATTATTACCTATTATTACAGCAGCATGAGATGATGTCGCTTCTCAGCCGAGGGAGTCCGCTCACTCACAATTTTGCCTAAGAAAAATATGGTGGAAGAATGGTACAAAAACATCCTCTAAGAGCAATTTCTCCTAACCATCCAAGAACAGTTTGGTGACGAATGATGCCTTTTCCAGCATGATGGAGCTACTCGCCATAAGGCAAAAAGTGATAACTGAGATAAGTGGCTCTGGGACCAAAATATTGAAAGTTTGGGTCCATGGCCCAGAAACTCCCCAGACCCTAATCCTACTGAGAACGTGTGGTCAATCCTCAACAGGCAGGTGAACAAAAAACAAACAAACAACAACAACAACAAAAACTAATTCTGATGAACACTGCCATCAGTCAGGATGTGGCCCAGAAGTTGTTAGGCAGCTTTCCAGGGTGAATTGCAGAAGTCTTGGAAAAGAAGGGTCAACACAGCAAATATTGACTTTGCAAAATATTGATGTAATTGTCAATAAAAGTCTTTGAAAGTTATGGAATGCTTGTAACTATATACTTCAGTATACCAGAGTAACATCTGACACAAAGATCTAAAAACACTAAGACAACATTTTTATTTTTTTTCACCAAACTTTCTTTATAGTCCTTGCTTTGTTCACTGGGACACTGTTGGAGTAGAGAAGGGCCTTTATCAAACTGTTGCCAAGATGTCTTGTTATGCTGAAACATTAAGATTGTCTTTCATTGAGGATAATGAAACACCTGAATTCAATAATTAACAGGTTTGGCCAAAAACTTTTATCCCTATAGTATAGCTCTATGTTATAGTGACATCTAGTGGTCAAACTATGTCATCTTTTTAATTCTCTTTTTTAAACATTTAAAACACATCTCAAGTGAACGAGCTGTGTGTTTTGGCTTCAAACAGAGATTTGTACTAAATTGATAAAAAGTATTAAATTATAAATGTCTAATTCTCTCCCTCATTTTAAACAGATATTACACAAACTCTATGATAGCCTACATGCTACAAACACATGATTTAATGCAAAAGTCTCTATTAAAATCATATTATATATAATCAGGACGGATTTATTAACCTAATTCAATTAAGGTTAAATTTAGTTGATAAACCGGACAGTAATTAAATAAACACAGTAAATAAACGTGTTAAAGGAGCAGAATTGGTTCATCATCATGGTCTCTGTGCGTCATGGACGAGGGTCAGAGTCACGTGAGCGCGCGTTCTCTTTTTTATGACGTCATTCACGTCAAAGTGACCGTTAAAGCCGCAGAGCAGAAAAATTAGAGTGTTTTACTTAAACAAACAACTGGTTGTTATTAATTCACAGCCGGGTTGGTCGGGTTTCAGTGCTGCAGTGATGAACTTGTTCCTGAAGTTAGTTATTGACGGGTTGGAGTTTATGCCGCGCCACCTGCTGTACGCGGCCGGAGCTGCAGTCACCGCGGCGGGACTTTATTATATACGGAGGAGCCGCGGAGGCGGAGACAGAACAACTGAGCACACAGTCATCACTGAAGGTCTCTCTCTCTCCCTCTCTCTCTCTGTTATAAACATATATCATCTAAATATACTGTAAATAATATACACACAGAAAAAGGAAAAGAAAATCACTTGTAATAAGAAAAGAAAAACTTGTATCAATACTTTAATACTAAATTTATGTTATATATTGATATATATGATAATGTTATTAATGTTAATCTATAATTAATCTAATAAACATTATACTATATATATATTTATAACATAGGCTATATACTGTATATGTAATTTTCATTATGTATTGATGTTCACAGATGTTTCGTCACTGGGTCCGAGCTCGGTGTCGGATGTGTATAGAGTCAGAGTTACTGCACACACTGACAGCACGGCCCCTGAGGTAATCCCCAAACCACAATCACACACTTACACATAGATCCAGTAATCACAAAAAATGTCAACAATTAAACAGAAAAAAGCGTAAAAAAAGATGTTTACATGATCTAAAGTTGCCGAATAGAAATAAGCATATTTAAATTATACACACAACTTATCCGGCCCACACAGGCAGGAACAGGGTTTAAACCTCCAGGCCCTCAAGGTGCGCGGCAACAGTACTAACCACTAAACCACCATACCAACGCCACAGCATCTGCTATTTCCAGGTGGCCTCCTATCCAAGTGCTAACTTGTGATAGGAGCTTCACATTTTTGTGAAGCTGCTTTGAGACAATGACCATTGTTAAAAGCGCTATATAAATAAAATTGAATTGAATTGAATTGAATTAACCAGGCTCTACAGTTTAGTTTAGTCAACTATTGAAATATAAAAATCGACAGGACTAACATACTGCAACAGCTGACTTAACTTAAAAAGTATATTATAATAGTTAAATCAAAAAATATATAACAGTTGACTAAAGGAACTAGCAGGTGCTGTAGGGGTGACATGGTGGTTTAGTGGTTTAGTGTCGTCTTGCACCTCGAGTTTAGACAAAATGCTCATACGTTCTTAAAAAATTTCAAACATTTACCTGTTCAGACTACAGGCTTTAATAGTTCATAGGGAGGAAATGAGAAAATTTTACACATGAAGTTTCCTCAGAATTTGATGATGAACTCATTGTTCCTCTATCATACATTGTGTTACAGACGATAAGTAGATTTAAACACAAGTACTGAAGTTTAAACCGCTTGTGTTCTATGTTTGTGTTACAGCTGTGTGATTCAGAGGCTCTCATGACCCGGAACGTACGTTTTCTTTGATGTTGCTGGTGGTGTGTGTGTGTGTGTGTGTGTGTGCCCTTATATTCTTTGTGTGACAAGTGATGTGTCTAGTGTTTAAAAGTGTCTGTGTGTACAAAAATACATAAAGGTGTTTCAGAATGAATCTGAGAAGGAGGATTGGGATCCGGTGGAGTCCATTGTTCAGATGTTGAGTGAAATGTTTGAAGCCCAGGAGAACACACTGCGAGGCTCTGTGGAGGAGCAAGAGGAAGAGCTTTTTGAAACACACACCGAGTCTGATGAAATAAGGGTGAGTCTGGTGATTTATTTATTTATTTGTTTATTTAATTAGGGACCGCACACTAAGTATTGCTGCGCACAGGCAACTGATGCCACGTACATGAGGCGTATAGCACAAGGCTAATTTGCAGCCCTAGTCAATAGCGGCCAGTCAATAAGGGGCGCCGCCCCCTTAAAGTTAAGTAGAGAAGAATGCTATTTTAACATTTAATTATTTAACATAATAATAATTTTTTAAAATAATAAAAATAAAGTCATTTAGTCACAATATTTCGCTGTATTTCTTAATATAATTTATTTACAATTAAAAAAAAAATCTGAACTGTATTACGTTCATTTGTGTTCGTGTACGTGGGGCAGCCGGACAAACGAGTGTCTATGTAGACGCGTAAATTTTTGAAAAGCATGTGATTTGAGTCTGAGCTCTAATTGGAATTTTTTTAAATCATCCTTGGGGCGGAGCACTGTGCGCCCCGAACCCTCCCACTTTTGTTCTTAGTGAATCAATATTGTTTTTAAATATTTGGGCAGATTGGACCTCAACGAGTCTCATTAACGGTCAGCAGATTGTTAGTTAATGTATTGAATAGTGATTGATGTGGAAGCAGCTAAATATGAAAGGAAATTCTATAGTTTCTTTGCTAAAATACCCCTTCACATGGCGATCGGATAAAGAAAGAAAAACAGTTAAAGTGCTTGGACCAAATCGACCTGATCTTCTAATTAAGCAGCAGTCACGTGACCACGGCCGAGCTCACACTTTTTCAGCACTTCTTATGGCTATTTACAGGCAATTATTAAAAGTTTAATTTAAATTTTGTTTGCGCCCCAAAAATTTTTGCACCAGCCACCACTGGCCCCCGTCCCAAGTTAGGCTTTTACATCAAAACAAAACAAACATCAAAGAAAAGAATATATATTAAAAAACAAAACAAAATAAACACTGACACAACCACGGACATGTACAACTCCAAACCAAGTCACAAATACAAAGTGTATGACATCCAGGACACAAACTTTACCAGTGTGAATCCAGAGATCCAACCCAAGCTGCTCAATGCTCACATTGCTTTTGCTGTTTTAGCCATTGTTTCAGCTTTGTGTAGAACTCACCGAGTGCTGTTTGTGATTTCATTTCTAATGGTTATGTGTTCCATAATTGTGAACCTAATTGAAATCATTACATTACGCAGTTTCATTAAGGTGCTAGTATAGAAACAGGAAGATCTATGAATGGATGATCTATGAACTGAAATAATAAACATATTGGGTACTGAAAAGAAAATACTGAAAGAGGAAACAGAGAAAACTCTAAAGTCTAATAGAATAACAATTACGGCACAGATTGCTGTAGCAAATACTAGTTTACTAAAGCGTACAGTCGGTTATTGTAGTAAACACTACAGTTTACTATGGTGTGTGGTCAGTTACTGTACTAAATACTACTATATACTACAGTGTTTATTCAGTTACTATAGTAAATTCTACAGTTTACTATGACATATAGTTAATTACTACAGTAAATACTACAGTGTGTATTTAATTACTATTGTATAGTAGATTCTAAAGTTTACTACATTATGGTGTTAGTTATTATAGTAATGTAAATACTACAGTGTGTATTCAGTTACTATAGTAAATTCTACAGTTTACTATGACATGTAGTTAATTACTATATTGAATACTATAGTGTTATAGTTAATTACTATATTGAATACTATAATACTACAGTTTATTATGACAGGAGATCATAATAGTGTAAATAATACAATAATTACTGTAGTAAAAACTACAGTTTACTACGGCATGCAGTTAATTACTATAGTAAATACTACAAAGTGTAGTCAATTACTATTGTACATACTACAGTGTGTATTCAATTATTATTGTAAATACTACAGTACTGTATGTATTCAATTACTAAAAAATACAGTTTACTACATTATGTTAATTACTATAGTAAATACTACATTGTGTATTTAGTTACTATGGTAAATACTACAGCTTTTTACGATATAGTAGATTTTTTTTACGATTAAGTGCTATATTAAATAATACAGTGTGTATTCAATTACTATAGTATATATTCCAGTTTACTAAGGTGTGTATTCAATTACTATAGTATATATTCCAGTTTACTAAGGTGTGTATTCATTTACTATAGTATATATTCCTGTTTACTAAGGTGTGTATTCAATTACTATAGTATATATTCCAGTTTACTACAGTATATAGTCAATTACTATAGTAAATACTACATTTTGTCTTTGTGCTTGTGTTTTATGTGTGTGTGTGTCCTTATATTCTTTGTGTGGAGCGTCTTTCCACAAAACATTTCAGTTTGTTCTGAGAAATGATGTGTCAAGTGTTTAAAGTGTCTGTATGTGTGCACAAAAATAATTCAAGGTGTCTCTCAGGCAGAAGACTGGGAAGTGATAGAGTCCATTGTTCAGAGGTTGAGTGAGATTTTTGAGCCGCTGTCCCAGGAGAACACACTGCGAGGCCCAGTAGAGGAGCAGGAGGAAGAGCTCTCTGAGACACACAGGGTTGTGTTAGTGTAGAAACAGGACACACTGTAACTGTGACTGAGTGAGTGCGTGAGGTGAAGAACGTTGTTCTGTCATTACAGCATCATTCCACTCAGAACTGGAAAGATCGATGAATGGATGGCTGAAATAAACACATTGAGAACTAAATATTAAATTTGTACCATGTCGTAGTTTAATAATTAACTACATGCTATAGTAAACTTTAATATTTAGTTCTACAGTGTAATTAAACTGCAGTTTATTGTGGCATGTAGTCAATTATTATAGTAAATACTACAGTTTAATATAGTGTTTAGTCAATTTCTACAGTAAATACTACAGTTGACTGTGGTATGTGACTTACTATAGTAAATGCTTCAGTTTACTATGGCATGTAGTTAGTTACTATAGTAAATACTCTAATATAGTCTGTAATCAATTAGTACAGTAAATACTACAGTTTACTATGGTGTGCGGTCAATTACCGTAGTAATGTCACATGTAGTTAATTACTATAGTAAAACTATGGCATGTCAGTTACTATAGTAAATGCTACAGTTTACTATGGCATGTAGTCAAATACTTTAGGAAAAACTACAATTTAATATAGTGTGTAGTCAATTACTACTGTAAATATTACAATTTGCTATCGCATGCCAGGTCAATTAATTTAGCAAATAGTACAGTTTACTACAGAGTCTATTTAATTACTTTAGTAAATACTACAGTTTTCTACACAGTGTAGTAAATATTTACTAGTAAATACTAACGTTTACTACTGTGCATATTGTTACTATAGTAAATACTACAATTTACTACGGCATATAGTCGATTTCTATAGTAAACACTACAGTAGAGACTTTCAGTACCCAAACGGTACGCTTTCTTCGATGTTGTTGTGAAGCTTGTTTGTTTAGTGTGTGTGTGTGTGTGTGTGTGTGTGTGTGTCCTTATAGTTTTTGTGTGAACCTTTTTTCCACAAAACATTTTAGTTTCTTCTGAGAACTCATGTGACAAGTACTCAAGAGTCTGTATGTGCACAAAAATACTTAAAGGCATCTGAGGCTGAATCTGAGAAGGATGATTGGGATTCGATGGAGTCCATTGTTCAGCTGGAGAGTGAGATGTTTGAGCCGCTGTCCCAGGAGAACGAGCTCTCTGAGATGCACACGGAGTCTGAGGATATGTGGGTGAGTCTGATAATCATTACATTAAGCAGTTTCATTGGGCTGCTAGTGTAGAAACAGGACACTGTAACTGCAGGATCGCATGAGGTAGTGAGTTTTGTCCTGTCATTACAGCATCATTACACTCAGACCCAGGATCTAAAAAAACAGGTATTTGGTGAAAAATCGATGAATAGATAATATCATACATTCTAAAGTCTAACACAATTACAATAACGCCACATACTCAATTAATACAATTAATACTACAGTTAATATGACAGCGTGTAGTCAATTACTTTAGTACATGCTACAGTTTACTATGGTTTGCAATCAAAGTGTGTGTGTCCTTATATTTTGGTGTGGAGCTTTTTTCCACTAAACATTTCAGTTTGTTCTGACAAGTGATTTGTTAAGTACTCAAGAGTCTGTATGTGTACAAAAGTACTTTAAGGTGTCTCAGACTGAATCTGAGAAGGAAGATTGGGATTCGATGGAGTCCATTGTTCAGCTGGAGAGTGAGATGTTTGAGCCGCTGTCCCAGGAGAACACACTGCAGGGCTCAGTGAAGCAGGAGGAGGAAGAGCTCTCTGAGACACACACAGAGTCTGATGCCATGTGGGTGAGTCTGATAATCATTGTATTAAGGAGCTACTTAATGTGTGATATGGTTTTTATATAACAGTTCAACAAACACAATTTATTATCGATAGATTATGATTTGTTGTTCATTTAACCAGTTATTTTGCTCTGCCAACACATATCCTTCCACGACTGGCGGAATTAACTAACCGCGACTGGCAGAGCTGGCGACCAGCAATTAGCAAGCGACAGTTAGTGGAATTAACAGGGATGAAAGTAGTTTTAAATTATTACTGGTACTATGTAGCCAAAAGGTGAGGAGAATAAACTAGGGAGGTGATGGACAGTCCTGTAAATCTCACAAGTTTCTCTTTATATTTCCATTTATTCTGCTTTAGAATATCAGCTCCATTAACTTCCAGGTTCTGGGGTTGAATCCCGAATAGCGTTACATGGAAAGCTAGTGCACTATGTAGGGTGTACATTCCCTTGTCCCACACACCATGTAGTGCCTTTGAGTATGGAATACAGAGGGATTTAGGATTCAGCCTTGTGTTAGACGCTAGTTAGATTTCTAGCTTGGCTTAGGCTTAAATAAACAACACATATGCAATTTGGAATGACTTAGAAGAAGCAGACAAAATGTTTAAAATGGAATTCATTATTCAATCTTTTTTCTTGTTGAAAGTGCTTCTGTGACTGGATGTGAAAGTGGGTTTTGGCAGGCAGCTGCTCTCTCTTCAGTACTGCGGACCGTACAGACCTACTCTCACCCACGCTGCGACCGACAGCTAGTGTAATTAACAATTGTTAGAAGACCTGGGACACCGAGTGATACATATAAACATCCCAGTGCATCTATTACCACTTCTTTAATGCCTCTTGTCCAATCAGATTGCTCGGTCGGAACTAATTGTCATATAGTTACTTTTTGATGTTGAATGTGTCTCCTGTAGAAATTCATTTGTTGTTCTTTTAGGACTCTTGGGTGAAGATAGGAGATTTGAGAAGACGATGGAGAACAATAATGAACTGTAGAAGATCTCTTACCTGATGTCCCAAGTTTTCACACTGCAAGAGGAGCTCTCTCTGAGCCAGGTAAATTGTAAAGAGCTACTGTAATGAGCGTTCTTGTTCATGTGCCAGTACTGAAAAGTGTCTGTACAAAAGTCATTTAAGGTGGCTGCAGCTGAACAGCACATGGCACAGGACATGTTCAAGGCCGCCAAGTACTCTGCTGAAGAGTAGGAGAGATTTTTGAATGGGGACAGACACTAATAGGGTAAGCTTCTTTTCATGAATGCACAAATCTTATTATAAACATTATGTGAGTGATGTGCGAGTCCTCCTCTGTGTGTGCAGTAGTAAATAAGATCAATAAGATTTGCTTGTTAAACTTCCAGGCTTCTTAGGCTAAATTTACAAAGGAAAAACCAAGGATTGCCACCAATGCTGACCTGGTGACTGAGCAGACTGACCTGAGAGCTGAAGTGAACAGACTGCAAGACTCATTGCATGATCAGGAGGAAGAGCTCACTGAGAACACGGGAACGCTAAATAAGATGATCTTGTGAAAATCTAAGTGCCTGAGCCACAAGATAAATCAGGGAAGAAGGGGCACTGGGAAATCAGAACCCTTTTAGTAGCTCTCTTTTGCCATCAGTGGTTACTGGCTTTGCTTTCTAAGGCTTGTTTGGGCTCAGGGTCACAGACTATTTCAGGTACATTTTGGGTGCCTGAGTAACTGGTCTTTAATAATGAGTGAGATGCTGGACTGCCATGCATCCATGTTGTAAGTTATTGTTAGTGGTGTTCAATTACCACAAAACAGGTAAAGCAGTTCCATGAAGCTAACAATATTGAAATTGTGACAGCAGGCCTACAGTCAGCACCTCTTACCATGTGACAGCTCCTCACTTGACCAAGGAAAAGTGAGCTCAATGCGCGTTCAGCACCTCAGCCAGCTCCCCTGCACGCATGAGAAGGGTGCCCCGTGAACTCGCCGTGGCTGGCAGTAAATTATCACCTACCATTCTGGTGTCACCCACTCTGTATAAAAGGACCTCTGCAGACCAGTCCAGTGGGTAATATGGTTTGGGTGCAAGGCCCATAGATCCGCTTCTTTTGTTCTGTCTTTACAGTCATGGAGTGTTTCAGAGACTCCCTGAAACAAAGCAAGCTACCAAGGAGAACTTGCCGCCTTGGAATCCTCTTCTTCAGCCACGGCCAGCCAGGCCCATTGATCGACCTCAACCACCTATTTCTGCCAGCATAGGCCCAGAGATTGCAGCTCTCACTAACTCGCTTTCCTCACCAACTGATACTCAACACTCCCTTTTCCCCACACCTTGTATAAATTAAGTGCACTAGACTCTTCATGCTGTTGTCTTCATGTCTGGTTTCTGGCCTACCCCATCACAATCCATTACAAAATAATGAAATGGCCAGCCTAGACTATACTGTTCTCTAATTTTGATCACTGTGTTTTCCACAAAGGTTTTGTTGAAGTACCTTGTTTATTTTGTAAAACATGCTAGAACGGTGGTGTAACCACGGCTAATATTTCTTAAAAATCTAAAACCCTGAAGATTAACAATGTTTCAGAAAAAAGTATTTTTCAGAAAAAAGTATTTTTCAATAAATTGATCTCTACTGTGCAAAAGCTTCAAGCCAGCCTTCATGTCATTATATTTTCCTTCCAAAGAACAAGAATTTCTTGTATTTCTTTAATTTAGTCTTGAGGAATAGTTCTCTAGGATTCCTAAAGGACCTTTTTGGACTAATTTTAGGCATGATTTTGGCTATTGTGTTCAGTCCAGTCTCTATGCCTGAGCAGTTTCAGAGGAATGATTTTATTTGCACCATTTAAGCATAAAAACATCAAAATTAATTAATTGTTAAAAATTAATATTGTTATATATTGGTCAACTAACTGTTATCTCTCCTCTTCTCCCTCTCCCTCTATCTGTCTCTCTGTCGAGCTATACATGTCGCTCCTGAGCTGCCAGTGATCCTGACTCCCTCTGCCCTCCGGACCTGTCTGACTCGTCCTGGTATCCTGCTTCTGGTTGGAGATCTCGTTGCATGGATGCCCCGTGTGGTCTGCTTGCGATGCGTGTGGTGACTGGGGACAGTTCCACTTTTCCTTGCCACTGTCGCCGTCATCCTCGGCTTGCTCATCAGGGACAATCTTATAATTTTGGTTCATACACATTCACATTTCATACAAACTTAAATAATTCTTTTGATTGTATAAAGCTGCTTTGCGACTATGTAAATTGTTAAAAGCACTATACAAATAAAATTGAATTGAATTGAATGAGTCAACTGTGGTGGATTGAGATTGGTGAACGGCGGTCTACACAGGTGAACTGAAGGTGAGTAAGCCAAAGCAATGTTTGGGGGAAGGCAGGGGTCACATCTTAGTGGGCTGTTCAGCTGCAGGGTCTGGTCCAAGGGATCAGAGTCAGCATATAAGCCAATGATAGATACATAACAATGAGATGCACACATTAGTACCCTCTACTCACCAGTTTATTTGCACTTTATAATGCACCGATGGGGAGTGGTAATGAATGCCCTGCCAGCCGTGAAAGAATTTTGAAGCCCCACCTGGTATCCCGCTGAATATGTGAGGTGAAGATGGCCATGGTGCCAAACACATGATGTACTTTTTCTTTCCCAGTCGAGCGAGGATGTGTGGCTGTGCTTGCTGTAAGCCCACTGTTGCAGTAACCACCAAGCTCTCAGATCAAGAATAGGGAATGGCATTCAAGAGAAACTGCATCCACTCAGAGAAGCATGAATGATAATGAGGATGAATTAACAGCCGGACAGACAGAACTTCAACTCCTTAATGGACCATTTGATGCCAATTGTCTCTTTTTGCTAGGGTGAAATTCCTCCTCGCACACAGGATGGGATGCTCTTCTCTGTTGAATACTTGACAGAACAGCACTCAATCTGGTCTTGAAAGCATCTGTCTGCACCAGGAATGGGCAGTTGGTTTCAGGGTGGCTGCATCATTCCATAGGTTTGAGGACTACAACAATGGGGCTGGACCAGGGTCTAGTGGAGTGCTCTATGAGACCTTAAAAGAGCAAGTTGGCCGCCTCAATTTGGCTTGCTTCTGGGGTTTTGTACGGCTTTATGGCCATATGCCGGAGGAGTTTTTTTTGTGACGCAAATGGGTGGGACCCTGCACTATGTAAAACTTAACAAGTTTTAGGATATATGGCATGTTTGACTCCATTCTTCCTACTAAAAAACTCTTGATTTTGAAAATAATCTAACAATATGATATAACCTAGTCATAGATTTTGATAATCAGTTTCATTAAAAAAATTTGTAGGCATAGTATCTCACAAATTAGGCCCTCTGCTAAAACCAATTAATCAATTCCAGTCTGTGCCTCTGGCTCAGACAGAGGGTATGAGTAAGTAATGTATTTAATTTTTTACATGAAATGTATTTAATTTTGTGACAGTATTCATATCCAAAATAATAGGGATATACTTAATATTTTTGGTACTTCATCCCTAGCTTATGAGCATAATATGATTATTGAACTTCAACGCTGTGAATGGTCTCGTGCCACAGTACCTTAGTGAACTGCTGCTATTTTATGATCTGCTGCACATAACTCTATGAAAGATACAGGATGTTTGTTAGTGACTTGTATAAATCAAATCCACATCAGGGGGAAAAACTTTTTCTTACAAAGCTCCACAGCTATGGAATAGCTTTCAAATTAATGTTCGGGACTCAGACGCAGTCACAATGTTTAAATTCTAGGCTAAAAATATATATATGTAACCAAGCATTTTTAATAGATTTGCATTAGATAAAGCTGAAAACTCATTTATTTAGCCAAGCATTTTGTGAATATTTTTTCTTTAGGTAAAGGTGCAGATCTGGGGGACTCATGGACAAAAAATAAAAATAATAATAATAATAATAATAATAATAAATTTTTCAATTTAAACCCCACTTGTTTTGTTTGTCAGAAATGCAGGTTGGAAGAGCTGCAGGATGAGTTGGAAATTACATATAATACAGTCCCGATCAAAAGTTTAGGACCACTTGAAAAATGGCAAAAAATCATATTTTGCATGGTTGGATCTTAACAAGATTCCAAGTAGAGCTTCAACATGCAACAAGAAGAAATGGGAGTGAGACAAAACATTTTTTG
>JAQMYJ010000012.1:2713855-2732189 GCA_030014305.1 Clarias laeviceps | reverse complement strand
TGTTTTGTCTCACTCCCATTTCTTCTTGTTGCATGTTGAAGCTCTACTTGGAACCTTGTTAAGATCCAACCATACAAAATATGATTTTTTGCCATTTTTCAAGTGGTCTTAAACTTTAGATCGGGACTATATCTTGAGCACGGGTTTTCCCAGCTGTTTTCTGCCCTTTGCATTCAGATTTGCTAGAAATGTGCACTTCCTTGGATATGCTCAAAGCTATATCATTTTTGGAGTATATAAAAAAAAAATAATAATAAATATGCCAAATACCATTAGAACCATCCCCATTTATTGCAATTTTTGGGGTTGACTCAAGCTGAATGAAGCCCATATGATAGCCTTCAGCTTCCTTCTCACTAGGAAAATGCTCCTGTTTAAGTGGAAGGAGCCGTTGCCACCGGGGTTTGCTCACTGGATTACAAAGTTTCTTGTGTTTTATTAATCTAGAAAAGATTCGCTATTCCATAAAGGGATTCACTCAGGAATTTTATGATGTCTGGCAACCATTTATCAGCTACTTTGAAAAAATAGATGCAGATAAATTGCATTTGTAATAAAAAAATTTTTTTTTTTAGTTTTAGTAAAATATGTGAGGTGGACCTTTCTAACTTCCTTTTTTTTTTTTTTTACTATTCTTTTGTTTGATGTGTAATTTATTTATTTATTGTCTTTTTCTGTTGACAGAAAAATGTTTTTAGGAGAATGTAACTTGTTTAGATTTCCAATTGAAAAAGACTTTGATTTAAAAGTAAAAATGCACTTCCTGAAGTGTAGAATTAAATTTGATGTTAAAATTCCTAAAAGACGACATGTGTAGACTGAAGAAGTTTAGTCCCTCAGTCATGATCGTTTTTATTGAATCAGAACCAAAATATTTAGTCAAACCCATCAGGCATTAATGATAATGATGACGACAGAGCAGTTCAGCACATCACAGACAAGGATAAATTAAATATTCACAATGTGGTCCCTCTACTGTTAATGTAACGCATCCATAACCGGTCATATCCTGTAGAATATCTTATTTACATTCTCCACAACACAGTGTGCGTGTGTGTGTGTGTGTGTGTGTGTGTTCAAAAGTTTGGTTTGTGTTTCTTCACTTCCACCATGAGGTGGTGCAGGTTGATGAGCTCCGAGCGCACGGCCAGGCTGCGGAACGTGGGCTGGGACAGGATCTTATGGAAGCTGTGGTAGTACTGGATGAGCTGCGTCAGCGCCCCCTGGTGGACACACACACACACACAAACAGGTATTTTGATCATTTGAATTAAACGTGCTGCAATCGGAGTAATAAAAAGAAAAGAGTAAAAGAGGCGGAGTTCGGGGACGTGCCTGGATGATGCTGGTGCCGTTTTTAAAATTGGTGAAGGAGCGCATGACGTCCTGGCTGAGAGCCTCCACTGACTGCTTCCACGTGCTGGAAAAACCACGCACCAGCTGTGTGATACGAGCTGACACACACACACACACACACACACACACACACACACACACACACAAAACAGTTATTTACAATAATATATGTAACATATTTGTTCTACAAAGCGCCACAGGAGATCTTTTCTCCCAATGGGCATAAAATTATATAACTCTTCTCTGTAACGTTTTCACTACGGGATAGAGACTGTCAGTAGTTCCTGTTTAATTATATTTTATGACACTTCTATTCACACAACTCAAGTCCCAAGTGCAATATCTGAGTACCAATACATTTGTGCAATATTTCTTTTCATTTACACGACATATCTAGTGCAATATGTAATTGTGTGCTATATTATTTTACTTCTATTTATTGTTAATTTTTCTTTAAATTTATATTTCTTTAATTTTATTTTTTCCTGTCTAATCTAATTTTTTTCTAATCTATTTTTTTTTCCTCCCGGTAAATTAATCTGTATAACCAAGATAATTTCCCTCTGGGATTAATAAAGTTCTTTGAATCTTTGAACATGTCATAAATAATTAACAGATCTACTTCTGAAATTTTAAGTAATTAAATTAAATTAAATCAGTGCAAATAACATGAATAATTAATTATCAGGGTTTGAACCGGGAGCCTCCTGATGTACAGCCTCAACTCATCAATCTATCAATTCATTCACACAATCTTCTACCTTCATCGTTCTTCAGCTTGTCCAGCTGCCCTTTCTCCATCAGCGCCTCGCTCTCCTTCACAAACGTGATCATCCCACCAAACGGTGGTGCCAGGATCTCCTCAATGAACTCCTGACACACACACACACACACACACACACATTTTATTAGGATCAGCATGAGCACTGATCACAGTAATCCGGACTCTCTGTAGACAGTAATGATGTAAACTAATAACGCTGATGGTCGACCTGCGTCCTGGCCAGGAGGAGCTGCTGAAATCCCTCCACCTCTTTACTGTCGTCTGCCGCTCTCTCCTACAACACACACACACTTTATTTTCTATTTTCTAATTTATGATGAACAAACACTTATAATAATATTGTTATATTATATATATGTGTGTGTGTGTGTGTGAGTACCATAAGAACCCCCAGCATCATGTCGTAGTTGTTGATGAGGAAGATGAGCTGATCTCGTCTGGAGGGAAATTCAGCCGCCATCTTCAATACAAAGTTCTCCACCTCGATCTGAGCAACACACACACACACACACGTTGGCTTGTACTCGAGCTCAATTTCGGTAGTTAGTTATCAGAGGGTGTAAATACTTTTGCCACAGTGTGTACCTGTAGCTGTCCCAGCAGGGCGTTGGTTCTCTCATTAGGGAACGTCTGGTTTATGCTCACTATGGCAGAGGAGAACTCAGCATAGCGCCGGGTGATCTATACACACACACACACACACACACATGTATTAGTTTATCTTGTATTGTGGTGAGTAGAAATCTGTCTCTCTCTGTGTGTGTGTGTGTGTGTGTGTACATAGTGGGGTCTGGTGTCCAGCACTCCAAGTTTTTGAGGATCTGTATCTCGGATGCTCTGGATGTTCATCTCCAGGATGAGCTTGAACCTCGGCCATAACATCTCCAACACGGCCTCCCAGTACCTACACACACACACACACACACACACACACACACACAGTGTAAGCTTGGATTGTAATTCTTGTTCGATATCTTTTTATCATCTCTCTCTCAGGGTGTGTTTACACTGCAGACTAAAGTGCGACGTGTCCAATTCACTGATTTAATCTGATTTATTCGTTAGGCGACATGATGGTGTAGTGGTCAGTCACTGTCGCCTCACACCTCCAGGGTCCGGGTTCGATTCCCGCCACCTGTGCGGAGT
Source organism: Clarias laeviceps (assembly GCA_030014305.1). NCBI lineage: Eukaryota > Metazoa > Chordata > Actinopteri > Siluriformes > Clariidae > Clarias > Clarias laeviceps. The sequence continues at coordinate 2,728,903 of JAQMYJ010000012.1, read as the reverse complement.
TTCCTCCCAAAATCTGAAGACATGCAGATTAGGATAACTGCCGTTCACAAATAGCCTGTCTGATCCAGTCTAATCATTTGAACTGGAATGATTTGTGCCGCGTCTCGTGTGCTTCCAAATCAGACCACATTTGCTGCAAATGCAACGTCACAGTCAAGTCGAGTCAAATTTATTTATAGCACATTTAAAAACAACCAGAGTTGACCAAAGTGCTGTACAATGATAGAAATAAAACAACCAGAATTAAACAGCATAAAATGAAAGCAAATAAAATTAAATATAACTATAAAATCAGTTAGTGACAGTTAACAAAACAATAATCAAATGAAATCATGCATGAATAATTTAATTAAAATAAATAATCAATTAAACTTAACTGAAAAGTAAAATTAAAAATGAAAAAGAATAAAAGGGGGTCAAACGTCTCAGCCAGGTGTAAAAGCCAAGGAAAAGAAGTGAGTTTTCAGACAATGAAGAGTCGCGTTGAGCGAATTTTACACCGGTGCAACTGGACACACACACACTCACACACACAGGAAGAGAAGAGAGAAACGTGTAGGAGAACCAGGTTGGTATGAGATTAAAAGCAGAACGTCGAGCAGAAGAACCTGGACTTTTTAGACTGTATACAGGCCTTTAGAAGAGGAACAACTGAACGGATCGGATCTGTTCAGCAGACACTTCTGTGGTTCACCACGTTAACTTTTCTACGTTCTGCTTTTAATCTTATACCTACCTGGTTCTTCTACGCTTCTCATTTCTCTTCCTTTAGTTCATAAAATCTGAACCTGTGTGTGTGTGAGAGAGTGTCCAGTCGGACCGGTGTAAAATTCGCCTCTTGATTTGCCTCTTTAGAAGGAGATTACATTTGCAGCGAAGGTGGTCCGTGTCTGATTTAGAAGCGCATACGGACGCGGCACAAAAACAAATCTAATAAGATCTTAGAGTCACATATGAGGAAAAATAAATCAGTGTGTGTGTGTGTGTGTGTGTGTGTGTGTGTGTGTGTGTGTGTGTGTGTTACTTGTCGAGGGCGGGGATGGTCCTCTTGGCTGTGATGTTCTTGAAGCGGAGGATGATGTGGATGCAGAGGAACACAGCGATGCTGTCGTAGCAGTCAGACACGTACGTGGAGATGTTCTTCTACAGAGAGACAGAGAGAGACACTAGTACATGTTAATCCAGTTATTAATGTTATACGTTTATTATATACAGTACATAATGAATCAATATTCATCTATTCAGATCTGTCTGTAATGTTGTAGTGTGTGTGTGTGTGTGTGTGTGTGTGTGTGTGTGTGATGGCGGTACCAGGAACATGCTCAGTGTTTTGCCCATGACGTTGTTGAACAGATCCAGAGCCGAGTTTCCGGTCACCATAAAGAAATCCGACAGGAAGAGGAACTCGCGGCAGCCGTTATCCAGGAGAGCGTAGTGCTGACTGCGGAACAGCGTCTCATACGGGTACTGACACACACGCACACGCACACGCACACGCACACGCACACGCACACGCACACACACACACAATGAGAAAAAAATATCTGATTAGTTTAAGAAGCAGACAGAAAGGAATTGGGGGCAGAAGTGTGTTGACTAAGGATGAGTGTGTTTGTGTGTGTGTGTGTGTGTGTGTTTGTGTGTGTGTGTGTGTCGTGTGCGTTACCCTGGTGTCTGCGCGCTGGACGGCGTGTGGGATCAGGATGGGCCCCTCCAGCTCGGCTGGGCTCAGCACTGCCCCCCTCTGGCCCAGAGTGAAGATGGTGTTCCTGCTCTTCAGAGACGGTTTGGAGAAAAAACCTGCGCTGGAGTTAAAGAGTCACACGGCTACCGTTTATACACATAAACTCCTCTGAGTGAGATCGGAGTCAGATCAGTCAGGACCTGGGTTTTGGTAAAGGATATCTTTCTTGGCCGTGTCCTCCACGCCCATCAGATCGTCTTTATCCGCTACGTCTTCATACTGAGGCAGAGATCAGACGCACCAATCAGAATTATTTGTTTGTATTAGGATTGTTTTGCCATATCAGCTATTTCATGGCAGATTCAGATCAAATATTAATCTGGTTTATTTGAACCAATATTATATTGTGTTATAATGCAAGTGATTTTAGTAAAAAGAGAAATAATAATAGATAAAAATAAATATATATCACATTATAGCATGGTTTTGGCCAGAAGAACAAGATTTTACATTAGATTCTTTAGGTGCACTTTAGATAGAAATTGTAAAAGTTTTTCTGGGTTTGTCTTGCAGAATATGTTTTTTTTAAACTTGTTCTGGTAGAAATTGTTGTTCTTATGGTATTAAAACTTGGGCAGGTCAAAAGTTAGAGTAGTTCTACAGCGCTGACATAAGTAATGATAAGTCTTTATTAATCCCGAAGGAAATTGTTTCTCCAGTGGCTGCATATTTAAAGATACAAATACAATAGGATAAAAAAATGAATTGTCTCTTTTTTGGAGCTTCTTCACCAATCAGAAAGCTGCATACGAGCTCAGTCAGTATTTATTGCTCGGTGATTAAGGTACGAACTGCCTCGTTATAGGTACACGTTTGTTTAACTGCTTGTTAAGACAAATATCTAACCAACAAGTCACATGGCAGCAATTTGGGGTATTTTAGGTAGCAGTATGAAGACACGATCAAGACCATCTGCTGAAGTTCAAACTGAGCATCAGAATGCTGGAAGGAAGGTGATTTCAGTGACTTTGCCCGCTGTATTTAACCGTGTTTTCCAAAACTGTTGTTCTACTGCGATTTTCACACGGTCTCTGGGTGAAAATGCCAGAATTATTGATGTCAGAGGTCAGAGAACAGACAGAATGGTTTGAACTGACTGAAAGGGAAAATTTACTCAAATAACATCTCATTATAACCGAGGTGTGCTGAAGAACATCACTGAATCTTTTATAACACTATGAACCTTATAATAAAAGATGTGCAGAGGACCTCACTGAGCGCCGCGCTTATCAGCTAAGAACAGGAAACTTAACAATAAAAAAATAAATAAAAAAATGGACAACAGAAGGTTGGAGAAAACGTCGCCTGGTCTGTTGAGTCTCATTTTCTAAAACCTCTAAGAAATGTTTAAACACCTTGAGGAATCGGCGTCATGAAGGTTTTGCACCACATTGTTGACATGTAAACATTTCAGGACATTTTTCCAGCTGGTCCCTGACTTCTGATGGGATGACATCCTGATAAACCCACTACAACACATTAACACTATCTGTTCCCTGCAGCCTCCTTGTGTCGCTCCTCCTCACCTGCACTTTGAGCAGTCGGCTGCTGTAGGACTTGAAGTAGCTGTAGTAGATCTTACTCATGGTGTCCACGTACTCGTCCCGGATCTCCTTCGCTACCGTCCTCTCGTTCGCCAACAGGAACTGGTAGAAGAACCTGCAGGGGAACCGAGGAAAGGGATGTAGACAATCACACACACAATACGGTGGCATACTGGAAGTTGTGTCTTCTTATATAAAAAAAAAAAAGAGTGAATAAAACTCCATCATGATTTGACTGGTTGTGATGTCACTGGGGATGAGACCACAAACTGGTACACACTGGTCATGCTGGTAAAACTACAGTACATGGACACGTCTATAACTCTGTGTTACAGTGTAACAATTATAAGATGACAAAAGTGTGTGTGTGTGTGTGTGTGTACCTGTGCTTGAGGAGTGTGTTCTGAGGAATTTGGTAGTTGGTCATCGGCTTCCTGAAGGAGTAGATCTTCTGCAGGATGAACTCACGGATCTTACTGACCGCCTGAGGATCGATCACACACACACACACACACACACACACACACACACACACACACACAGTTTATGAAATAACATACAGAAATATAGTGCATGTTAAAATTCTGATTTGTTAAAAATTCTCAAAACTCTGATTTATTATCCCAAAATTTTAATTTGTCTAAAAATGTTATTTAATTAATCTAAAAAAATTATTTTGTCAATTCAAATTAATGTTTAAAATAAAATCATTAAAAATTCATAAATTTTCACAATTTTTAAACACATTTTTTTTTTCAAAGTTTTAATTTCTCTCAACATTCCAAGTTATTATGGCAAAATTTAAGTTCACTTAAAATTCCAATTTATTAAAAATTTTACATTTTTTAAAATGTTAAGTTGATCTCAGAATTGTAATTTATCCCAAAATTCTGGTCTATTATTTCAAAAGTCAAATTTCTCAAAAAAAAAAAAAAAAAAAAAATCTTAAATTTAAATGTGTCTAGAAATTCTGATTTAACAGCTGAAATGTTAAGCTTATCTTAGAAAATGTACTGATCTTAAAATTCTAACTGATCTCAAAATTGCAATCGGTCTCAAAACTCTAATTTATTCCAGATTCTAACTTATTATATAAAAAATTTTTCAAAATTCTTTGTTCTCAAAATACTGATTCATTAAGAACTGACTTATAAACAATTCTAACTTGTTATCTGAGGGATTTATTTCTAATTTTCCATAATATTTGATATGAATATGGCACAATCATTAGGAACGGATTTATATCAGCATGATTTTTATAATTGTTCTTGTTTACTTAGTTCTCACATGAGGTTTTCAACCTTGATTGCGTTTTTCTCTTATTTTTTTTTTTCTTTCTTGGCCTTGGGTCGATGTTTACATCTTAGTATAAAATGTGTGTTTTTCCATTTTTGTTTGAATTCCATCGCACAGGCTGACTGACTGACTGACTGACTGACTGACGCGTGAACACATAATAAAACTCTAAATCTTCTCCAGCTGAACTCCGAGTCATCTAATGCTCTGGTCAGATCCAGACGATCTTATTATAATTTACAACATATCTTACACCTCTGATGTATTAATCTCAGAAGTAAAAGTAAGTTAAGTAAGTTAAGTATGTCATTATATCTATGCAGTAAATGATACAACCTAATATCTGTTAATTATTGGATGGAAATTCAATTAAGTAACATTAATGAGAAGTCTGTATGATCTACACATCAGTGTGCGTTGGTGGGTCAGTGGTCGGCTTCTTATCCTACACACAGAAACACTGGGAGTCGTAATCAGAGCCCTAAAACCAGCTGGGGGGGTCACAGGGTGCCTTTAGTTCCAGTCCCAAGGCCAGATTAAAAATGGGACGGGTGTGTCTGGAAAGGCACCAACACCAAAATAATAATTTTTAAAAATGCAGATTGGATGATCTGCTGTGGCGACCCCTAATGGTGAAGATAAATACTACACTGATTTAGCGTTTATTTTGATGTTTCTGAGGCGATTCTTCCAGTTTTGTGACCTTGATCTTGAGGCGATCGACGATGTCCTGGATGTCTGCGCAGGCCAGCGTCTCTCTGAAGCTCAGCTCCTTAGCGAAGTTGATCTTATTGTTGAGCTCGTGGAGCTGCTCGAGGAACTGCTGCTCCGTCACGGGGCTCTCTAGGATCACACTGCACACACACACACACACACACACACACACACACACACACACACACACAGAGAGGTGTCTAACAGGATAGATATTCATACAAACATAACAGACAAGAGAGAGAGAGTGTGTGTGTGTGTGTGTGTGTGTGTGTGTGTGTACTTGATCATGATGGCGGGTACGAGCAGCTCGTCCACCAGCTGGCTCAGGTGACTGCGTACGGCCTGTCTGTTCTTCAGCCTGACGCTCATACTGACCGACTGCTGCTGCAGCGTCTCGATCTCACTGCTGATGGATGACAGGTCGGCCTGGAAACTGCTCAGCATCCCCTCCATCCTCTACACACACACACACACACACACACACATCTAATAAGGCTCATGTACAGATCCACACACTGATATCTTCTGATTTACGTTTAGAATTGAGCTGTTGTTAATGTTATAAAGTTCAGTAGCTTCGCTACGGTTTTGAGGTCACATGATGGGAGTCAACATGATCTGATTCCTGATTGGTTGAACCTGATCACATGGTTACGTCTCACCTCCAGGATGGAGTCACAGGCGGTGATCTGGTTGTGCAGTGAGGCGATGTTCTGGCTCTCCTTAATGTCTGTACACACTCTAGTCAAGGACTCGTATCATTTTATTAGCTATTTGAAAGCTTGTAGATTAGCAGGTTAGTAAAGAGGAAGATAGAGATAAAGTAAGCGCACCCTCTCTTGTATGTCATGAATCATGCTAACATTAGGGATGGCAATCACCGGGGATCACCCGATACGATATTATCACGATACCTCGGTGCCGATCCGATTTGTATTGCAATTCTGTAACTATCATGATTTTATAAATATCATAAATTTTATATAATTTTGTTCCAATTCTAAACACAATTGATTTAAAAATAATTGCCTCCTACAACACGAGATGCTGCTGTGCCTGTCGATGTGTGAATGGTTTTGAGCACCACCTGTAGGATCATGGAGGAACTGCAGCATTTTACCACCCCAAAATCAAACATACTGTATATGAATTTAAATGTCATAGTTTAGAGCACCACCTGAAGGATTATAAAGGAACTGCATCAGTTTACTACCTTAAATGCAAAAACGTAAAAATATTTTAAAAAACACCTTTTTTTTTTTTAAATTGTCAGTGGGTCGAATACATGAATTGCCGTACAATTGAATCGTGATATGTAACTCAATCGATTTTTTCCACAACTCTTGAAAACATGACTGAAGCTTTGTTTAAAACGCTTCAAGGTGAAAATCATTACTAATGTTTCTCTTCTCCTGATTTTCTGACCCTTAATTCAAAGCTCCCGCCTTGTTTTAAGCCACGCCCCTTTTCCCCAACACACCTTAGTCAATGTTTTTAATGCTTTCATATTATTTATCAAACCAAAAAGACAACACACCAGATGTTAATTTCACTCTCATCCAGACTAACAGGTGTCTCAATGTGATGAAGCTGAGTTACTTTTTACACTCTGAAGAGATTATTTTATTACACTAGCACATCCTCAAGGTTATTAACTTCTTAAACTACTGTGATTTCACAAACTGTTACACCTCCACCTCTGTTAAAGTTAAAAATTAAAAAGACAAAATAAACATTCAGAATGTTATGTTTACAAAAACTCCTGATCATGTCTGAAAACTTAAAGTTACGGCGCACATGCTGTCCACAGACGGTCCTGTGAACGAGACGTCGTTATGGAAACCACAGCGTGTTAGACTGAGGGTATTAATATAAACCTGCGCTCCTGTCAGAGCTGCTTTTAGAGAGAATCAATCGATAACTGATGAACCAATCAGATCACAGGATTCATCAGACCTAAAACTCATGAGTGAGGATACAATCTTTGATTGACGCCTGTTCGATGCGCTGTAGCTCCGCCTCCACCTGCTTAGAGTACTGACGCAGGTCAACGCCCTAAATGAAGAAAACATATAGCACTTCTTTAACTGATATCAGAATTATACATTATATGAGGTTCAGAAACAGTGTTGACTGTAAAGTGTTGATTTGTCCAGTTTGTGCTAAACTGAAGGGAAAGCTCAGATGGAAATGTTATAAATCAGAAAGTTTGTGTTCTCTCACCGTGCGGAGAGCTTCCTGCACCAGCTCGTCCTCCAGGTTGGCCTGAATGTGGGCTGAAAAGAAAAAAAAGACCTTGTTAAACTCGTTAAACCATCTTTACAACGGGAATCACCAGGGACGACCTGATACGATATTATCACGATACCCAGGTGCTTATTTGATTGGTACTGCAAGTCTATAAGTGTCATAATTATATAAACATCCCGATTCTATATAAGAAACAGCTCGCTTCTACCACACAGGACGGGGCGCTGCCTGCCACCTGTAGGATTATAGAGGAACTGCGACATCTCAATCTCAAACGCAAAAATATACAACTTTATTAAATTAATTAAAAATCGATTTTGAAGTTTTGAATTTTGCTACTCATATTTGAATTGATATGTTTTGTTCCTTCTCTATAGTGTACATGTGTGGGTGTGTGTGTGTGTGTGTGGTTGTAGTGAACTTACTGTCCACCACGTCCAGGATCAACTCGTCCGAGGCCAGGTCCAGATCGCCCAGGTTCAGCGGGGGCACGAGGTCAGCGTCTGACTTCTGCTCACATCAGAAAGAGAAACAGATTATAAACATTTCTCCCCTGCACTTATACCGCAGTCTCATGTGGGCGTGGCCTGTTTAACTCATTACAACATTAGCACTAAACACTGTCCGTCCAGGGGGCGCTAAAAAGTTCCCTCCTTATAAACTTTTTTAAAACTACATGTAAAATTATGAAATTATGAAATTATGATAATGTCATTCTCTAGCTGAAATAAGCATAAGTAAGAGCACAGTGTTTAGGGGCGGGGCTAATCATAAAGCAGGACACTGATTGGCCAGAGACTGGACCTGATGACGTCATTGATTAAACTCATTCACTAGACACCCTACTAGAGCTGTGACAGCGCGCTCTGTGATGAAACCGAGCCAACTTCCAGACATCTCAGCAGGATTAAAAGTATTGGCACCCTGCACACTCTTACTCCCGGAGTCTTCAGTGATTTATAATCTCACAGGACGTGGCATTATATCAAATATATCCTGAAGCTCATGATGATTAATATCACTGCGGTAACAAACACATTCCACGAGCAGATTCAGTATTTTCATATAGAATTGCTAAACTGATCAGGTGGCTAGCTGACTGTAACCTGGCAACCGAGTCTAAGTGACAGCGACGTGATCCACAAACACAACATATAATTTTTTATAAACGTTTATTATTCTTTAAATGAATACTTTAGTTCATACCTCGTCCTGTAAGTAATCCATGGCGCTGGTGGTGGAGCCGACAGCTGTGTTTCCCTCACTGCTAACAACATCATCCGCCATTTTAACCGGAAGTACAAAATAAAAGTCCCTGCTTCATTTCCGGTATAGTGGAAAACTTCATCACTATTATTATTATTATTATTGTATTTAAATTATCCAGCAATTCTAGTAACATATTGTAACCACAAAATATTAACTAAAAATGAGGAAACGTACCATAAATTTAATAGGTATTTGTATGATTTATATCTGGTTACTACTACAAGCTCTAAAAATATTACAAAATAAATTAGTATTAAAATATTCAATGCTCTACCAATTTTAGTATAAAAATACATGTTATTTAAAAAGAAATAATCAATTAAATTTTACAAAATGTTTTAATATATTGCACAATATAACCACTGAAGTACTACAAAATAAAACAATCAATTATTGATCATTTTTAAACTAATTGCTGGTTTATTTATGTATTTATTTATTTTAAACTAGCATGAGTATGTGTCGATTAAAGACTTAGAAGTTAAAAGCTAAAAATAATCTGACAGTCAGATTTAATGTAATCAGTGATATTATTATTATTTCAGGTTGAAGCCCCCGTACATGACGGTCTGTCTTTCTGTACAGCAGAACTCTCTGTCTAACTTATTAACACAAAGAAATCACATTCCTTATAAAAAAAAGTTTGTCACTCCCTGTTCGGTAACCAGAGAGTGAGTCACAGATGACAAATGGAGAAAGTATATTGAATTATAATAAATTGAAGTATAATAAAGGCTGACAGACATACAGATAAACAGACAAGTATGGAGAGCATCCTGACAGGAAACATCACAACCTGGTTCGAGATCAGCACCATGCAGGACAGACGAGCCCTACAGAGGGTGGTGCGATCACCGGACGCAGCAAGCGGTGCTGGACCAAGGCCAGGAAGATTGTGAAGGACCTCAGCCACCCCAGCAATGGACTGATCTCTCTGTTGTGGTCAGGAAAGCGATTCCGCTCCCTGAATACCAACACAGAGAGACTGAGGAGAAGCTTCTTCCTGCAGGCGATACGTTTATTCGCTCAATCAGAACACCACACATGACATTTTGCACTCACTCTGGACATTCATGGACACTGAATTATAAATATTGTATATTATATATTTTGTCTCATCTTCTATAGATATATTTTTCTTATCTTAGCTAAATTGATTTTCTATATTTTATTTCTTTAATATTCCATATTTAGGTCACTGGCAGTCGTATAAGCATTTCACTGCATATCGTAATGTGTATGATTGTGTGTGACAAATAAATTTTTTATTTGATTTGAATTTGGTTTGAAGTACATACAGAGAGACATACAAACCTACAGACAGACAGACAGACAGACTGGTTTCGGGTCCTCCAATGTATGACACGTACAGATATTTTTGAAAGAGACAAAACAGACCAACAGACAATACTTTTCTTTTCTTTATATAAATATAAACTATTATCAAAAAAATTAACACAATACAAAGAATATTGTGTTATACAGAGGAATATATTGTGGAATACAAAGAAGTGTACACAAGAGCACTGGTAAAGTTTTTTTAAAAATCTAAATTGTGAATAAAAATAAATCAAATTAATTAAATGAATTATTTAATTTTATTTCGGTGTGGGAACTTTTGTTTGACTTTTTTCCCCCCTTCGTTGTTACGCAACGACTTCCGGTACAAGACGGCGTGTTAGTCTCGCGAGACTTCCTGCACTTCCTCTTCGCGCGGAACCAGCTTCCAAGATGGTGAGTGTGATTCTGAGCTTCGAGTTAAAGAGACTGAAAATCCTTCATCATCCGCGTCTCACGGTTATAAATTAAATCTCTGGGGTTATATCTGACACCGGGGCGGCGTGTGGGGTTTACATGACACAGTATTTATGTGATGATGGCGGATTAAGGTGATAAAATGGTGAGCCGCTGTGAGGGTGATGGCGGAGTCCAGAGCTGATGAGTGTTGGAACACAAAACAGGCAAAAATACACAAAAAACAGAGAGAGAGCTTCAGTGTTACTTCACCAAGAGTGATGTGGTGGATTATTACACGTTATAAAATAAGAAAAGTAGACATGTATCTAATGTTTGTGTAATGTATGTATGTAGTTAGCTAGGTATGCTAGCTGGTTAGTTAGTGGTGTTGGCTTACAGTGTTCTAGAACTTTCTATCTTCAGTGCATTTAAACTGTATTGTGTTAAATCCCATTTATATATGTTATGACCTGTGTGTGTGTGTGTGTATGAGCCGTATTCAGACAGGGTTATTGTGTCATGTGGAGATGTTTAATGCAGGAGTGTATCTGCACATGTTGTGTCCAGAGATATTGATGTGGGTTTAAAATATAATAAGCATAAGAATAATTCCATATACACGCACACAATGTAGAGATGTTTTAGGAAGCGCTTGCTCTTTTTATTTGGTTTAAATGTGCAGTAGGATGGGACCCGTCTGAGATAAAGCCACAATCCTGTGGGTTTTATTAATTAAAGCGAACGAAGACTTCCTGTGGACGTTATGATGGTCATGTGACCATCACAGAGACGGTCTCTGGTTTCCCACTCGATGTTTAATCACTAATACCCGTTTTTGTTTGTTTTTCTCGTCCACAGTCTCTCGTCATTCCGGAGAAGTTCCAGCACATCCTGCGTGTTCTCAACACCAACATTGACGGTAGAAGGAAGATCGCCTTCGCCATCACCGCCATCAAGGTGAGCCGGGACGCGTCCCTGTTCAAAAGTTTCGGGACACGCCTTTCTTTCTAACTCGCTGGTTTTATTTCTTTCCACGTCAAGCCATCGAAAATTATGCAATGATGAGTTGATATCGTGTGAGACGTGTCTACTACAAGTTTTGGTCTCACTTGATGATGTTATGGCGTTTAATGTAGTCCATGATGATGCTGATGACGATGTTTGTGTTCAGGGTGTTGGGAGACGTTATGCCCATGTTGTCCTGAGGAAGGCCGACATTGATCTCAGCAAGAGAGCTGGAGAGCTGACTGAGGATGAGGTATGAGGTCACATGACACCGCCATGATGTGTGTGTATTCTCAGTGTTGGAGGAAGTGTGTGTGTGTAACGTTATGATCTGATCGGTGCAGGTCGAGAGGGTGGTGACGATCATGCAGAATCCTCGCCAGTACAAAATCCCGGACTGGTTCCTCAACAGGCAGAAGGACGTCAAGGACGGCAAATACAGCCAGGTACGAGACACGTGTTTATACGTTTACACGCCGAAGGTTTTTTTTTTTTTTTTTATATGTTTCATAAAGCTGTTTAGTCACATGACTAGACCATGTTATAATCGGAGTAGAGTTCATATAGGACGGCAGCTTAGAGGTCGGACGTTATGAAATTTTTACCTACTTTGTGTAGAATGCATCTTCGAAACGCTTTTATTAATGGTTGCAAATTTCTTAGTTCTGTCCCTCATTAGTTCCGCCCCTCCTTGGGTGCATGAATGAGTGACAGGTCTTATATTTGAACAATCAGTTTACTGAGAGTGTTTACTAGCGATTTCATAAACAGTGATCAGTTTTGTGATCAAGCTCTCCAAGAGAATAATGATGCAGGAAGTGGATTGTAAGAAAGCCGAGTTAATCCGGTGCTCGTGAAAGGAAACTGAGACCTGAATCTTCAAATAATTACATCGTCTTCCTTGTTCTTTTTAAATCCAATTTTTCAGTCCAGCATTTCATGTAAAAACAAAAAAAAACTGTCTAATGCTTCCTTTCCCAGTCCCATCTTGTCTTGTTCTGTTTCTCAAACTTGTATGCTTTGTTATGCACTTCCACACACACCTTGTCTTCTCAACACATTCCCTCTCAAGTTCTGCTCTGTGTCTTTTGGTTGAAGTTCTGTAAGTTGGTTTACCGCCATCTATAGATCTTTCTCTCAACTTCCTGGTCGTTTAAAGACAACTTTCCGGTCCAGTTTTCTTCTTCAAAAACATTGTCCTTGTTCTAAAAGACTCAACACTGCCTTCCACTCTCTCTAGTTCTTAGAGCTGTAACATCATATTTAGTCTCTCCTGCAAGTACATGCTCCTTCAGATACGTCATTAGCGAGCGTATAAATCTGAGGGCTAACGTTAATCCTTTAACTTAAGATTCAGATTGTTTGTTCACATGATAAATGCTGTAAAATATTTTCCAAGACTGAAGAAACTCGACCCAAACAAATCATATGTGTTAATAAGGTTTTTAAATAATTGTCGACTTATTCTGTTGGTTGGTTTGTCGTTAACATCCATCATCTGTACATATTACCAGTAAGACTGCTTGACTATGGCAAGAAATATCATAATCATGGTTTATGGGGTTATTTATTATGATTACTCACTGACTTTAGAGACATCATGAATTTATTGAACTAACTATATAAATAGGATTTTAAGAGACCGAGACGTGTGCCCCAGCTGGGCTGAGGGAGACTGAGCTTCAATTGCGGGATGAAGGGGTGAATTTATATGCTGGATTAATATAATTATTTCCAAAACAGAATGTGACACGATTGTTAAATTTTGTTGATCCCGTTTTCATAAACGTTTAAAATTGCAATTGGATTAATTGCCCGGCCCTGACAAAAACATCCCAGTGCACATTATTCTGTGTCTGTCCAAAATCTTAACAGGTCAAAGAACCATATAAGAGTTGAGCTGAAAAACACCTTTAACACTGCTTTAACCTCTGACTGGACAGAAGTCTAACTTTAATCTAATTATCGGTACTGATTTTGAGCTGAAGCTGGTTCAGTGTCGGATCTGATAAATATTAGTTTGTGTTTTCTGTGTAGTAGGTGTGACTCGTTGTGTATTAAACCGTGAGTGTGTGGTGTCGTGTTCCAGGTTCTGGCCAACGGTCTGGATAACAAGCTGAGAGAAGACCTGGAGAGACTGAAGAAGATAAGGGCTCACCGTGGTCTCAGGCACTTCTGGGGGTGAGTGTAGTGTGTTATACTGTTTAATGACTGCAGTGTGGTGTAATGCTGATATAACAGTGGGGGCATCATGTCCGACTGAGGGTAGTTAAAGATGAGTGTATATGACCTGTGAGTTTGAAGAATGGTGTTTGGATGGACGCTCTCCTGAACCCATGCGAGTGATGACATCATTGGTGTTTCCGTTACAAAAATAATTTTTATTATAACAGTTTGTTATAACAGGATTATACTGTATTAAATATCACGGTGTTCTGTAGTGTGATACTGATGCTTGGGTTTTGTTTCTCCACAGTCTGCGTGTGCGTGGTCAGCACACTAAGACCACCGGCCGTCGCGGTCGTACCGTCGGTGTGTCCAAGAAGAAGTAAAAGTTCTCCCTGCTCCCCGATGTTAATAAAACCACAGTTCATAAACACAGTGCTCTCTCTGTCTTTATTGTCATGATGATTAAGCATTTCTAAAGATATTATTGAGTAAATAAGAATCTAAGACTCCAGTCTGGTCAAATTAATTTGCTCTTAAAGTTTAAGTATAGGCAGATCATGCTTCTTTTTTTTTTTTTTTTTTTTTGGTCCTCAGTGATCAACTCACAGTTAAAACAGCTGTTTCTAATTGGCGTCAGGAATCAGCATCCAGTTCTCACTCACTTGAATGTGGTTCATTTTCATTTGTTGTGTCCTGAAAAAAGGATGTTGTGCGCTTATTTTCACCGCATTGTTTGATTCATTTATTTTCAAGCAGAAATGTCTAACAAGTCAAGAGTGAGGTTTTAAAATTCTGGATCTGTAGGCAAAAATATGTTAAAGTATAAAGCTGAAATAGATGACCCTGATCCGGTGTTACTTGCTGTTCTATACAGAGATTTCCTCCTTTAGTGCTTTAGATTCTGATAGACTAATGATTGTTGATCAGCTCACAGAGAAAAGTCGAGGGGTGTCGGATCCTTGAACTGTAGTTAGTTTTTGATTAAGGCTGAAGTATCAGGAATGAGGCAGCAGTACGAAGAGTTTATTTTAAAGCATCACATTTATTTGGTATCGACATCTTTTAGAGCTCTAAATTTTCCATAAACCTTGCAGTTATGATGCATTTTCTCGCTCATCATTAATGAGTCTTTGTCCATGGATACTTCATTAAAACACATTTGTCCAATTTACACTTGACCTTTACTTAACCCTGATCACCCAGGATGCCAGTTAATACCATGTTTGAACGTTGTATTTTAAAGTTTTACCATATGATGCTCTCTGGTTGTGAAATACTGACCTCTAGTGGACACTGACAACACTACGTGTAGGGCTA
>JAQMYJ010000012.1:2687219-2704401 GCA_030014305.1 Clarias laeviceps | reverse complement strand
GTCCTCAGAGAAACAGCTGTCAACATCAGTCGAGGCCAGAA
Source organism: Clarias laeviceps (assembly GCA_030014305.1). Classification (NCBI taxonomy): domain Eukaryota; kingdom Metazoa; phylum Chordata; class Actinopteri; order Siluriformes; family Clariidae; genus Clarias; species Clarias laeviceps. The sequence goes on along the minus strand of JAQMYJ010000012.1, from coordinate 2,704,360 downwards.
CCGTCTTCATGGTAGAGTGAAACCGTCCCCAGATACAAAGACGCATCCCAAAGAAGCGGGGCACCAGGATGGGTCAGACAGGTCCGGAGGGCAGAGGGAGTCTGAATCACTGGCAGCTCAGGAATGACATCTTCATTCATTCTGATGCCAGTTTATTCCTCTTTTGGATTCTGAATCATTAACAGGTTACCTGGCGGACCAGCGGCTAGTCTTCAGTGTCCTCACCTCTCAGAGTCCCAGGAAGGACATTGCTGTAGCTGAACATTTTTAGAATGTATGTCAGCTGAGAGATAAAAAATAAATGTTGCTTTAAAGTTGTCATGTAGGTATTCTTTAAACATTATCCCAATGTCACATGGGCAATGCCGTTGTCTAAACAAATTAATATTACAGCAACGTTCTGAGAACAAACTTTCCTCTTGAGACACCTGATACAGTGTACGTCCAAGATTATTCCTTTTTTATGTATTATTCCTTTTTTTGCCTCGGCTGTGTTTCAGGTGAACGGAGCTGACCGATTCAACCGCGACTCTGTCCTGATGTTGTCTTCATCAATAACTATAATAAATATGAAGTGTGTAAGGAAGTGATGGGGAGGTTGTGATCCAGATAACATTCATCATCTCTGCATTCACGATGTTCATGTCAAGGTGAATTAGATTAGCCATGATAATGACTTCATCAAATCACATGACCTTAAGGCCTGTCTTGGAATGATCGTGTGTGTGTGTGTGTGTGTGTGTGTGTGTGTGAGAGACCGAGAGGGGGGGCAGATCCAGGGCAGATTGTCCGCTACTCCAGGTTTGGACAGAGCTATTTCCAGGGCCCTGTCCATCTGTTACCGTAGCAGCGGTGGCTGAGGCGTTGCCATGGCACGATCCGGACAAAAGGGCGTGGCGTGGGAACGGGTGCAGGGGTCACCGGTGAAGGCGAAGAGGTCAAAGGTCACAGCCAGCTGGCCAGCACAAGAGGGGACGAGGGTGAGAAAAGAGGGTGGGGCTTCGTCAGGCCGGACACCGCTGGACATTAACATTGAACTGTGTGCGAAGATGAAAGAGGGATGTGTGTGTGTGTGTGTGTGTGTGCGTGTGGTGGGGGGGAGACAGATAGGCTCTATGGGAGGCTCCTCACATTATCCTCGCTGTGGATACACCGCTGCCTAATCGCGCGTAGCATTTGACAGGCAATTGACTCGGGTCAATGTCCACGCAGACGCGCCTATTGAGAAATAGCACAAAATTGCTCTGTGTGATTAATTTGTGTGTGTGTGTGTGTGTGTCTGGGAGTGTGTGTCCTCATATTCTCATACGGATAAAATTAGCTTTAATTTAGCACTAAATCTGAATGTGTAAAAGAGATAAGGTGCAGAATTAGCATTGCTACGCTACACTAACACACATGTTAGCAGAAACATGTCCAAAAGACAGACTGTGTGAGAGTTTGTCCGTTACGTGGACATCAGGATGTGTCTGATTTTAGTTCCTATTTAAGAAATGATAGGAAAGGGTGTGAGGTTTTGGGGATGGCAGGTCGCCTTCTGCGTCTCTCTGGAGGAGGAGGACATGAGACAGGACTTTAAATCAAACTGCAAATAAAGTGAATTTAAAAGATACTAAAAAAAAACTCCTAAAAATGGCAATAATGAAGAAATTTCCTCATTGTAGGACGAATAAAGGTATATCTTAGGTATATCTTATCTTATAATTTGCTCTTAAAAATATCCAGGGAAGCAGTAAAGGTTGTGTATAAACTCCAAAGTAAGACTCAACTATGTTTATGGACAAATACTGTAAATTAATGACCTTTTATTTATATTTTAAAAAAAATTAAATCTTTTTTCATCAGTAATATACAGTATATTTGAGTTAGTTTGGTGAAAGAGTTTTATTGTGGCCAAGAAAGAGATAAAGTGGTTTGTGATTTGCTTGCAAAAGACGATAAATATTTCATTTAAAATAGAAAATGGAAAATGGAAAAATTAAATAAAGGCCTAAATGTGAAGATGTTGTTGATGACCTTATAATGATTTTTACAATAGGAAGTTCTCTGTATTTATTTATTTATTAGTTAGTTAGTTTTTTTTTTTTGTTCTGGTTTAGTTCTTGTACCACTTATTAATATGTTTAGTGCTTTAACCCCTGAGACAAAGGGAACGTAGAGTAGATGAGGTGTTCTGTAATAAAGTTACAAAAAAAATTAAACAATAAAGACAGAATTAATAAAATAAAAAGAACATGAGATTTAATCTTTATTATTTTTTAAATCATGATTAATTAGAGACATTACATTGTTTACATTGGGTAATACAGTATAAAAGATTCTGATTATTCTTAAAAAAAAACTTTATTTCCATACTTCTTGGACATGACCCCATGATTCCCCAGGTAGCCTTAGAGAACACCTTTGACTAGAAGAAGTCCACACTGAAATCATTCTCACAGCATGATGGTGAAGCTGCCACAATCTTGTGATGGATTTTAACAGGGAACATGACGAGCACGTCACACATTACACTTTTTAAAAAAAAAGTTATTAACAAATTCTAAAAGAAAGTTCAAGTGTCAATATGAACATCCACTGACAAATGCACAACTGGAGGCTTTTGGGACTCGCTGTTTTTCAAACAGGACACAAACACAGTACAGACATTGTGTTTACAGACCTGAGTGTTTTATCCTCTCCGGTACCTCTGGCTTACTCAATAGAAACAAACTGTTAGTTTTTTATTTTTCAAATTAATCTCTAGAATGGGGCAAGGGTGGATCGGTGGTTAAGGTGTTGGCCTGCTGACCGGGAGGTCCCCAGTTCGAGCCCAGATGACACCATGTTGCCACTGTTGGATCTGTGATTAAGGCCCTTCATCCTCAAGTGCTCAGATATAATCAGGTTGTCAAACCCGACCTGTAAATAACTGCAACAGAAACAGATATACATCCATCGCGCAATGTGCCAGGTGGCATGTAAACAGACCATACAATACAGACCATGGTCTGTAACAGACCATACATACAGACCATGTTTTACATGTAAAGCTTGTTTTAAGACAATGCTGTTGGTGAATAAATCAAACCAAACTGAATTGAACTACGTTCATGTTCAGATCAGACTTATATATCACGATGGTTCACATTTACAATTACAAGTGACTTTTATCTGACTCTAATGTGGACACATATGTCCTCTGAAACGGAACGCATGCACACATTGATACATTTTAGCTCAGTTTATCAGGGTTAAAACACATCATATTTGTGTGACCGCTCATTTATTTCAAACAATAAATGTGATTTTAGTGGAAATCTGCTTGGGGTTTTGCTCTGGAGGACGACAAGCAGTTAGTCGGCAGCATTTCTTGAGGTCCAGAAGAAAGACGAACACCTTGCTCTAACTGTTTTAGTGGTTGATATGAAATCCCTATCCTATGGTCAATTCTCCGAAGACCTTACGGCAATCTGTCTGTTACACTTAAGTTACTTCTCACCGAATTCCTCTGAAGACATTACGCAGGTTTTTATCAACATCTTTAAAGAGGTTCATACTTATATTCATACTACATAATTACAGAATTTGATTAATTTGATCTCTTTAATCAAGCATAAATTCTTATCCCAGTTATAATATATATATATCCAACTGCAACATCAACACTGCTGGAGTTTTAATCATGCTAAATATTCTGATGATGCTTTCCTATCTAATACAAAACACTCTAGGGAATCTTATGATTTCCCTGAACATCTCTATGATCTCAAATTCTGGAATAACTTGGGGACAATCATTTCTGACGTTGCTCATCTAACATGCTAACATTGCCAATGGAACTGCGTCCAGATAAATGCAGGGAAGACCAAAGAACATGAGGTGGACTTCCACAAGGACACACTTCTCTATCACCAGTCTGGGAAAGGACATTGAGAGAGTGGACAAATACATGGGTGCTCATCAGAACAGCAAGCTGGACTGAATGGACAACACAGTCACAGTTTATAGAAAGAACAGTGCAGACTCGATCTGTTGAGGAGACTGCAGTATATATATATATATATATATATATATAGTTTTTTCAGTTTACTTATTTATAAAAGATGATGAATGAATAAATAAATGACGATTACACATAAAATCTAAAATATCATGGAAATTATATAAAATCAAAAATGTAAAAGGCTATACTGGTAATTTACTACATCTATACATCTTTCTTTTTTCCTTGATGCTAATTTCATACTCACTGTCCAGCTAGTCTGTGTGTGTATAAGTGCTTATAGCTGCTATAACTTAAGTGAAAACAGAGATGTTCCACAACATTCCATGTTTTTCAGAGATGTTCCACAACATTATGTCATGGTTTTCCCTTCCACTGGTTACAGTTCTATATACGAAAAAGTTTCATTGAGTTATCTTGTAAAATATTTTTTGTTGTTGGAAAAGTAATGTTTGGAAATCTTTTTGGTGTTTTTGTACCGGCTCACTAACGCGAAGTCAAAACTGAAGTCAAGACTGATTTATGATCCTATCTGTTTATACTATCTGTTATCACCCAAATGTCTGGTTCCTCTCAAGGATTAGTCTTATTGCCATCTCATGGAGTTTTTATATCTAAATAAATAAAATAATAAAAGATTTTTAAAATTCTGTAAAGATGCTTTGTGAAAATGGCCATTGTTAAAAGTGCTAAAATTCAATTGAATTTAATAAATTACAGTAAACATCTACAGTATAACCAGGCCACAGTTGTAAATAAGAAACCTGTTCTTAATCTGTCTTGCCTGGTTAAATAAAGGTAAATAAAAATAAATAACAAAATGCATACTGGGAAAATAGGGTGGCTAAGATTTTGAGTAGTATTGTCCCCCCAAATTGTTGTTTAATTGCTGTGAAATAAGCGAAATAAAACACTTGGTTACAGGCTTTTATAGAAAAATAATAAATTTTATCACGGCAACAGTACGTCTGTTTCATCACACCACATGATTTAGGATTTTACTAAAATATCTTCCTGTTTCTTATTGTGCAATAAAAAAAAAACATATTTTATGTCTAGCTTTTTTTCTCCTAATACAATGCAAAAACTTTTCGTTTTCAAAAGACTCGCACTTGACTTGCTCTGTAAAACTTCCTTGTTGCTTTAACCTCTTTACACAAAGATCCGAAACAGACGTGACTCTCAGGAAAGCGGGAAAACGTTTAGGATCCAGCAAACAAAAAGTTAACAGACAATCCCAAATTATAGCCTCTTTCACCCCTGCACCCCCCTCGCCAAACCCCAGTTAGTCTTTTACACGGGTGGCCAGCGCCTGTGTTTGTGTGCGTGTGAACAGAAATAGTAAAAGACAGCAAAAAAAGCAGCGCATACGATTACGGACACACAGAGAAAGGGAAAGGACCTTTACCTTGAACTCGGGCCGATCTGTTTCTAGCCATTTTTTGAGAGAAAAAATAAGTGTAAGGGGTCTGGGGTCAGGGGAGGGGTTCCGGGGTCACACGGGGTCACTTGGGGGTTTCAGAGTCAGACAAATGTGATTTGGGGAGCAGATGCTCGATATGCAGATGTCTGTAATGGAATCGAGCGATATTGAATTGGCCTGTTTATCATAGAGACAAAAGGCAGTCTTCCCGCCCGCGGCTTAAGGGTCATAGGACGTGTGTGTCTGTGCTTGTGTGTGTGTGTGTGTGCGGAGGAGTAATGGGCTGAACTTGAAGCGGGGTTCCTGGGAGACAGAGACAGAGGGTCAGCAACGGACTAGCTGGACAGCGGGTATAAGATGGGGTTTAAGGGGAAAAAAAAGGGAAGACGCATCACCACTACAGATTTTTACATTTTAGATTTTGTATCATTCCCTTGATTTTTTTTATTGTTGGTTAATCATCATTCAGTCATTTGTTTGTTTATTCATATTCATTTATTCATTTTCAGAAGTTGTATTATCTTTTTAAAATTTCGAGTAGAGCAAACTGAAAAATAAATATAAACAATTATTCCTAAGACCTTTAATTAAAAAAAAAATAATGATAACATTATATACATACATTTATATTATATAGCATTTGTGTGTTTTTTTTTTTTTCAAATATGTCCAATGTTCATGTATTTAAGTTGTCATATAATCATATGGTTAATGTTTTACTTTTCTTGGTTAAAAGCCCTCAAAATATATTTTAAAAAATGGGAAATCACATTTATAATTAGTTTGTAATTCATTTATAAACCAGTGCAGCCTATACAGCACCTCTGATCCTTCCTTCTAATACCTTGTAAGCTAAACAGTAGTCACTCTGTAATATTTTTCCTGAAATGTTTTTTTCAAGCAGAAGATTTTCGCTGTTTTACAGCCAAAAAAACAGGCCAGGAACATGTACAAAAAAGCCAGTGTCCTTAATTCAAAGCCAGTTTCCCCAAAGCCAGACAAAAGCAAAGGCAAGAGGCAGCACACAATCCAGGGAGAAAAACAGGGTAGTCAACATTATAGCAAAGTCTATAATCTGTCTTTAATATGATATGGTATGATAGACAAATTTTATAGTCCAGGATGTAATGAGTTAAAAGTGATAGAACTAAAGCAGTTCTGAGGATTGCGCTCTCTACTGGTCGTATGGAGCATCACACAAATGGCTGCAATGACCTTAACAGTGTCGACTCTGTACATCTTCTTATCCACATCCTTAAGCCTTGAGTATAACTTTTGTGTCCATATGTACTTGATCTAATGAGAGTTGTTGTTCCTGGAGCATATATATTTAACCTTTTAAAAGAAATACATTGGCTGGCAATGAAAAAAAAAATGTCACAAACTCACATTTTACTTAAATGCATTTACCTTTAGTTCCAGCCAACACTTCCTATGTCATTGTCTCAACAACCTTATGCAAGATCACAGCATTTATTTCTGTCCAGAACTTCATTAATTTTGGTTAAGGTTTTTGTATTGAAGTAAGAATATTCAAAACCACTCCATAAAGCCTTCTCCAGCAATTTTAACATTCTAACATTTAAAAATGTTAAAATGTCATTTAAACATTGAATTTCACTTTTGGCTTAATACTTTTGGCCACATTTTAAAGCAAAAGATTGGAAATTTTTTTTACAAGCCTTAGTCATACACAGAAGTTGTACAGATGTCCGTCCTGAGACAAACCAGGAAGTGGTAGTTGAGAGAAAGAGAGAGTTAGCACCTTAATATCAGAATCAAGAGGAGACAGGAAGTTAGTAGCATGGAAGGTTTAACACATTAATATTAGATCAACAAGAAAGAGAGGAAGAGAGTAAAATTAACTTATTTTATATCTAAGGACTCTTACAAATATGCACTAGGAAATACTCTTAAAAAAACTATTGTCTTTTCTTCCTGAACAGGATTTCCAAGCTCTGAGAGCATTATTTGGTTTTCCTGGCACTGGTATTTATGGAGCTCTAGTCAAATGCAAGAAATTCCCAAGTAGGAATTCCAGACTGAGTGAGTGTGTGGTTTACGTTAGGGTTTCTCATAGCTGAGCAGAATTCAGGTTGGTAATTGGTTGATATTATGGTAAAAAATAATCACCACACAGAATGACCAAGCAAAGCTTTTGTGGGAAATCATTTTTGATTGTACTTCTAAGCAAAAACCATTGGGTTGAATTAAAAAATGTGCTAATGATACATTCATCTAATATTTAAACCCAAATTCTGTTTGACCGGTGTTTGAACAGGGAGTTACATCACAGGCATGTCCACCAGGTGACGCAATACCACCTCAGAAAACTGGAAAAATTTCCCTCTGAAACTGTATCAGGACTTTTGTGTGTTGTTGTCATCAGTGCAAGAAATAATACAAAAAGTGTTGATATTTCAACAAAATTCCAAGACCAAGCAGATAGCTTTTTGAACGTGCAATTCTTGATGCAAAAAATTAAAACGTCAACAAAATCAAAAACTGCCTGAACTTTGCACTGCATACAAATCGGTTGTTCGGATATAGACCAACAAGAAGTAGCCATTAACTATCTGATTGATGTTTTTAATTATTTGAAACCGGATGGAATTCCATCACATTCATTTAATATAAAAGTGGAATCAACTTATTCTGTTGCTCCGTAATTTAGATCTCTTGAAACTGTGCAATGGAACAAGACCCTGTAAGACATGGTAGTGGTAAAGGGACAACTTTTTCATTCCATGTATCCTACTCATACCCAGCGACATGCCATTTGACTTTAAACACATTACATTTCCAGGTTGCCTCATCTTTTGATTATTAATAAAGCTCAGGGGCAATCTTTTGAAGTTGTCAGCATCAACTTAGAAACCCCATGCTTCTCCCATGGTAAATTGTATGTCGCATTTTCAAGAATGGGCACATACATTTTTTTTAACACATACACGTCAAATGGCCAAACAGAAAAAATTATTTATCGCAAGGCGTTGGAGAAGTTAGCTCATATATACTCAGTTAGCATTTTATTATTGCAAACTTTGTTGTTATTATCTTTCAGTACTTTCAATTAATCGTTTGTAGTTGTAGAATATAATTTGTTCAATATTAATAGAACTTTATGGGTCAAGTCATTAATAAAAGTCAATAATTACATACTGTTGGTAAACCTCTAGTACATAAATAAATCTAAATACAGATTTAGTTTGTTTAAACAGTTTTTTTTCCTTCACTTTAAATTAACATTTAACTTTGTGTTTGTTTCAATTTTTAAGGTTTATCTACGTAAAAAAAGAATGGTTTTGTCTGTACATTGGTCTGTATCTTTATGTTTCATACATTGGAGGACCCAAAACCAGTCTCAGAACATTTGTCTGTCTGTATGTCCAGCCAGATTTTGTCAAAGCATCAAAACTGGCTGAACAGAATTTAAAGAAAAGTCCTTCGATATCAGCTTGAAGTCAAACCTGTGCCATAAATGAACTCAAAATGTTGTGTAAAAGTTGTGAAGTTATGAGAACTATGTCCCAGATTATAAACCGAAAATTTTGACAGCATACTGTGCTTACATTAAACTGTGGGCGCATCTTAAATCTTCTACTAGACAGAATTTAATGAATCTCTGCCTGAATCTCTGCCTGCACCATAAGTGAAATCAAAATGTTGAGTAAAAGTGATGTTATGAACAGTTGTGTGTCAGATTTAATAATTTACTTTAAAATAAACTACTAATGTGCTACTGTCTCAATGTAAACAAACACCTGCACCAATAGATATTAATTAGAAAAGATAAAGTGAATATTTTTTTCAAATATACTTAAAGCTAACAATTATTCCTCAAACTGAAGAAACTGTGATCGATGCAGCGGCTCAGCGTCAGGATTCAAAAAGCGCCGCCATATTGTGGCGCGCACTGAAATCACGTCACGTGCCCCCTCACGTGCGAGTTCTCGCGAGATCCGCGGCCGGATTGAACGCCACGTCGGTTAGAGACAGAGGCGCAGAAGTGCATCAGATGAGCTGCAGCCTCAGAGTTCAGACTAAAATTCATTAAGTAATACAAATTAATACAGGGCACATTCCGGAGAGGAGGTGAGTATATCATTATGTCGTGTTATATTACATTATACAGCAAAGAAAAAACTAACAAACACACAAAGCGCATTATTTCTGTGGGTATTTAATCAACATGTACATAGCTAGCATGCTAGCCGGCTAGTTGTGTGCATTAGTTTCTCATTGTTTACTTCTTCTTTATACATCTCTGTATAACTACAGTAGTACATGTAGGATTATTATTAACAGGTATATCATGCACCAATGCTTGTTTTGTCTTTGTGTGCAGTGCAGGTCAGTGTAAAAGCAATGAATGAATGAATAAAAAAAGCAAATAAATGTTTAGAGGGAGCTCTCTTACTCTCTGTGGCTGTGTCCCCAATGGCAGTGTACTTCCTTCAAGTGCCCTACACAGTGCAGTATTATATCCATCAGTGGGAGTATTTGAGTATTCGTGTAATCTGGGGTGATAAAATGTCCCACATTCTGACCCCAGCGCAGTTTATAATCAGTTTCTGTTCACCAAGAGCTGCGTCCTGATCGGACAGACTCAGGACAGAGAGACAAGTGATATCGCTCAGACCACGACTCAGCAATACTTATTAAAGAAATTTGTATATATTCGTGTGTGATTTTCACTCTGGAGATCTCCTGCAGTAGGTTGGGCTTCGTGGCCAGTTTGTAGTTCCACACCTTGCTTATTTAAACACCGCAGTATTTACTCATCCTCCGAGCTCAGGGGTTGCCAGTTGATAATTAAACATGTACATCCTTATCAGGGTTATTTACATTTACATTACAGCATTTGGCAGATGTACATTGAATGCACCCAAAATATACAATGTCACCTTGGCATGCAAATTTAATCTGCTCTGGAGGCGGGTTCTTAAGGTGAAATTTCGTATTGTGAACCACATTTTCCCGTAGGAAATAATGTATATGCAAATAATCTGTTCCAGCCACCCAAAAATATTACCAATTTCCAACACTGTATTTTTTTTTTTGCATATAAAAACAATCAAAGCATTTAGAAAAAGATGTGAAAATGTAAATGAACTAAAATATTAAATAAATAGACATTAAACCTCACTGAACCTTAATTTATCAAGATTCCTCTTGGCACAGTCTCTGAAAGAGACTCCCTTTTCCTCTTGCTACCGTCCTCCATAACATTCTTGATACCCATGGTACTGTGTCTTCACTAAAATCTTACACAAAATGAAAAAAAACAAACTATGTAAGCTCGCTTGGCTTTCCACTAAAGCAAACAGGTTTTGAATCGTACACAAATAAATATGAAATCTCTAAAAAGTATTGCTGAACGGATGCACAACTTAGTTGAAGTTCGCTCGTGTGCCAAAATTTATTATTTTTTTGCTGCAAAATTTCAGTTCTTAGGGCGAAAATTATTAAGAATAATGTATATGCTGAGCTACCACTGTATGCATCTGAGCAGTTGAGGGTTTACGGCCTTGCATAAGGGCCCTAAAGTTAACAACTTGGTGATTCTGGGGTTTGAACCTGGGACCTTCTAAACCATAGCTTGACGATTTAACCTCTGAGCTACCCCCTGCCCCTAGACATAAAATAAATGGTGTTTTTATTTTATTTTCCCTTCCAGGTGAGATGAGGGCCCTGTATGTGTGTGCGCTGCTGCTGGTGTTTGGTTTAGCAGTGCTGTCATGTAAACACGGGCATCACCACGGACACCACCATGGGCATCACCATGGACACCATCACGGGCACCATCATGGGCATCATGACCATCACCATGGGCACCATCATGGGCATCACCATGGTCACGATCATGGACATCACCATGATGGTGATGTGAAGATGTTTCACGGTGCGAGCAAATGGAGCGCAGAGGCAAATATGCCTCCTGGGGAAGAGGAGGAGGAGCTTCACCAAGGCCACGCCCATGAGCATGATCATGCTGACAATCATGAACCCGTCCACGAACATGATCATGAACCCGCTCAGGAACAAGCTCACGATCACGGACACACCAATGAACAAGCCCACGATCCCGAACACACCCATGAACAAGCCCATGATCATGGACACGCCCACGAACACACCCACGATCACGGACACACCCATGGACATGACCATGGCCACTCGCACGAACACGGACACTCCCACAAACACCCACACAGCTCTGTCAAACAGTCGCAGGCTGAGAGCCGTGACTCCGTGCAGTTGTGGATGCAGGTAAGAATATCAATAACAATCAGCGTTCAGCACTGGAGACTCATTCAATGAACCTTAAACAAGTGTCTCTTTACACTAAACCTAACCGTATCTCACACATACACGTCCCTGTGAGTGAGCCGTTACTATAGATACCATAATGCATTAGAACGAGCACATTAATATAAACCTGTGATATCCTGCCGCTGCTACTGCTGTGCTTTTGTCCAAGCCTGCTGTTGCAGAAAACTCCAGAATGTCTAAAACTCTTGAGTGAGTGAGAAAAACAGTGTGACGGAGTAAGTAAATGAAATAATGCACCAAGTAAAAGTTGCAGTAAGAACAGTTAGCCACTAGATGTCAGCAGAGGTGCAGTTTTAACACCAGTGTCAATGAGACAGAAACGATTGAAAGATGAACGTCATGTTTAAACTAGAGCTGAGAGATAGATTCAGTGAATTGAATCTACGATTTTTTTTTTTAGACAAAATTTGATTTCAAAACGATTATTTAAAAAAAAAAAAAAAAAACACTAAAGGGTACAGGATTTTAAAAAAAATGTAAGCAAAAACAATATAACCAAACATGAACTGCTTATTTAGGAAAAGTGCAAACTTACTTTCACTAATAAAGGTTTCTTGTTATTGTAGAAAAACAGTAAATCAGCACAACAACATACATACATACATACATCCCTCTTTTTGGGATTAATAAAGTGCAAACTTTCACCAGTGCTTACAAGTTCTGGTTATTCTAGCAAAATATAAGGAAGTGGTAAAGTGCATGCTGCAGACATAAATTACTTTGTATAAAAATAAAAAGTTGTAAAAATAGAAAAAAGAATAGAATTGTTCAGTGATTTTTGTTTTAAATCACTAAAGAAAAACCACAAAAGCAACGTTCATGCTAAATGAAATCAAACAGGCGCCTGACAGCATATTACATGTTTTTAACAAGGAACACAAGTCTGTCCACTGCATCAAACTTGAGACAACGATAGAATAAATGTTAATTTTTCAACATCGACATTTTCACAGGCAGTGGGAGCAACGTTGCTGATCAGCGCGGCTCCGTTCCTCATCCTCTTCCTCATCCCGGTGCAGTCGAACTCGGATCAGCACCAGAACCTGCTGAAGATCCTTCTGAGCTTTGCGTCGGGGGGGCTGCTGGGGGACGCCTTCCTGCACCTCATCCCTCACGCGCTGGGTTAGTTAGTAACATGCACAGGAGGGTAACCTGGACACAAACCATCAGATTCTTGCTGACTCACCTGCTTGGGAGACTAATCTCACACTTTTTTTTCCCCTCTCGATGTCCCTTCAATCCAGCACCTCACTCTCACCATGGAAACGAGGACGAATCAGCCGGCCACGATGAGTCACATGGCCATTCTCATGGTATGTATAAGGAGAAAAACAAAACAAAAAGGATGAGTCTGATAGTGAAGGAGATCATCTCACAATGTGTGTGTGTGTTTAGGTGCCGCACATGATCACATGATGTCTGTGGGTCTGTGGGTCCTGGGAGGCATCGTGGCGTTCCTGGTGGTGGAGAAGTTTGTGCGTCTGCTAAAAGGAGGGCACTCGCATTCACACTCGCATTCACACTCACACGGTAAGATTCGACCACAGGAGAAATCTTTTTGTTTTAGAAGTGCAGAATGTTTGCAGAACACGGATGAAGGTTATACTTTCTTTGCAGGTTCTTCGAAATGCAAGGACAGTGACGGGGAGGAGCAGGAGAAGAAGGAAGGAGGGAAAAAAGATCAGAAAAAGGACAAAAAGGGGAAAAAAGCAAAAGAGGACAGCTCAGGTAAGAAGCTTTAACAGCGAAGTTGTGGTAAAGTACCAGTTTTACCTTTCTTGTGGTGATGACATCATTCCCCTCTCTCTCTCTGTAGATATTAAAGTATCAGGTTATCTGAACCTGGCTGCCGATTTCACCCACAATTTCACGGACGGCCTGGCCATCGGTGCCTCTTTCCTGGTTGGTCCTGCCGTCGGCGTGGTTACCACCATCACCATCCTCCTGCACGAGGTGCCTCACGAGATCGGAGACTTCGCCATCCTCGTCCAATCAGGATGCACCAAGAAGAAGGTGCACAGATTCAGTGTTCTGTCAACTTTGGAGATTTTAAAGGCCAGGGTCCGTATTCACAAAGCTTCTTAGAATTCTCTCAGATAGATTCTATCTCAGCTTAAAAAGTCCTAGCTGGGAGTCCTAGACTAAAAGTGATTTAGGAAACTTCTCAGAGCAACTCTGAGTCAGGAAAGTTACAGAAACCTTTATCTTAGTGAGGAGGTGTGGTTGACCCCGTTGCTGGGTATGATGCAGCAATTCAAGGACTGTGATCGGTTGATAAAAAAAATCTGTAAAGGTCTTAAGTTTAAGTCTGTTTAAGTTGCACTTTTGGATGGTATGTAGTCAACAATTCAAGAGAGATGGAAGGAAGTAAATTAACAAGAAAACCAGATTAGACAGAAGAGCAGTGTTTACTTTTAGCTTTATGTTCAGTGTTTGTAGAATATTTCTTCTTTGCTCCATTTTGTCCTCTGCTATAGAAACTCTTAAGTCCTTCTCTCTACTGTTAACACTTTTTACCTTAGGAGCTGTTTTAAGGTCTAAGATGTTTCAGGAATCATTTTTATCTTTACTAAATCTTTAAGATTTAGTCCTAAATTTAAGGTGAAATTCAAAGTAAATGTCATAATTCTAAGAATTTTCTTAGAATTTCATCACTATGAGCAACTTTTAGGTTTAAGAAGCTTTGTGAATACGGGCGCTGAAGTTTTAAATCATCTTGATGAAATGTCCAGTGTATGTGTCATGAGGTTTCCCTGAACATCCCATGGCATCTGAACAGCGTGAGAGAATGAACATGATATTTAGATTGTTAATGGTTGGAGATTTAAATTTTAAATCATTTAAACAATTAGTTTGTTAAAGGAAAAATATATCAAATTATTCAGTTTATTTATGTGTTTAGTCTGTTTGGGGAAAAATCGACTCAGTTATGAATCGTGATTCTTTTGTGCAGTGATTCACTATCGCACTTTTTTTCCTTTTTAAAAAAAAAAAATTATAATAGAGACGACCAGTCGATCAGCCAGTGAGCACAATTGTCTGGTTTTCAGTTTCACATATAAATGATTTGTACAGAGTGCAGGAGTTTCCGTTGGCGTCACATTATCATAAATCGCATGTGTTTAAAATCCTCTGATCTGCCTTTTTCTCTCCAAACTTTGTGAGTGAATTAGTTGCGAACCCACTAATTACACACGCTTACACCAGTTTCAAAACACCGCCATCGCTAATTAGCTAAAAAATCGCACGCTCACAGACACACACTCCGCACGCTCACTGTCGAGCTAAGTTTTGAGATTTTGGAAGCGGTAAAACATAGCAGTTTCTTTACAATCTTTGTAAAGTTGTGCATTCTGAACTGCTTTCACATTTTCATCCCATGTGGTAGGAGTGAATTATGTTCTTTGGAAAGTAACAGTGTAGCTTATTTGTTTAATTTAATTTGAAGTTAAATGTTAAACTCTTGTATTTGAAGTTAGTTTCTAGTGTTTAAATGCTGCACTTGGTTTTTAAGTGAGAAAAGTATTTAAATACTTGTTAAACATTTTAAACAAATTGAAGTCTTTAAATTTTAATGGTTTAAAATTGTGACAAAACCTGGTGGAAAAAGTCATATCGACTCAGGAGGTAACGGGTAAATCATATCCCTACAACAAGGTGTATTTTAGGGATTTTTGGACCCGTTTCAGCACCTAGAACAAAACAATGACATCATAAATGTATAAGTTCCAATTCCGTTATTTTGGTCATGTGACATTTCCCCTTTGTCCCTTCCCCCATTAGGCCATGTGTCTCCAGCTCCTCACTGCCATCGGCGCGTTAGCCGGCACCGCCTGCTCCCTGTTGGCCGAGGGAGTGGGTGCAGCCGCCACTGCCTGGATCCTGCCCTTCACGGCCGGCGGCTTCATCTACATCGCCACGGTGACGGTGCTGCCGGAGCTGCTGAGTGGGCGTGCGAGCCTGGGCCAGTCGGTGATGGAGGTCGCCGCCATGCTGTTCGGCGTCGGGATGATGGTGATCATCGCCGAGTACGAGTGAGACGCAGGGAGAGACTGAATTCTCAGGGGACGACAAACAGAAAACCATGTGTAAATGTGTCGATGATGATTACAGTTGAGTGTGTGTGTGTGTGTGAGAGAGAGCCTTTAATAGAGAAGTGCACTAAAAGCTCATTTGTGTCCAAAAACGGACCATGATCACGTCTTCAGCTAAAATCACACACACACACACACATTTATACTTATTTTTCTGATTGCTATCCAAATGATGCACAATTTAAATTCCTTGAATTTAACGGCAAACGTCTGTGTTGCTTCCTGAAAAGTGGAAACTCTCGCTGGCTCGCATTATTATAACACCAGAAATATCCATATTAGTGTCCTGGATACCGCGTAGTGGACACATTCGCTTTGATTTGTACCTCTTTCCCCAAAAACAGTTACTGTTCCTTCACAAATTTTTTTTATTTTATACATGTTTTTTTTCTTTTTTTTTAATTTTATTTGGGACAAATGTTGAATTATCGTCATCGAATCACTGTAATAGCTACATCACTGGCCAATGAAAGGTGTGATGTGTTTAATGGCTTCAATGGGTTGTGTCCCATGGTATGATTGTCCAGCCCGCCCCAATAGACTTCAAAGTGGTAGTTGTATAATGACATATTGGTCAGCATAAGGGGCAGTAAATGTATTTTTTTTCCCCCCCTCTGAAAAGCAAACACTCCTATCCAGAATGAATCTGTCCCCTCACATAGAGTCTAATCTAATTAATCTAATGATTTTTTTTAATTTTAACGTAATTCTTTATAATGATGAGATGAGGTACTGTAAGAGCCAATCTTCACAATATTCTGTTAGTTTTATTTTTTTGTTTTTATTTTCCTCCACCTTCAGGTGACTGTGACTAAAATGACCTGTCTAGTTCTCAAATATTGATATGTTTCCTTTTCACTTTTGGTTTTTGGTTGCTGGTTCGAGCCAGCCCATGCAACATGCAGTAAAATGTAATGAGCGTACATCCAGCATTACAATGTATAAATCACACCCCCCCCTTCAGAGCTGAACCCTTTCTGTGTCGCTCACAGGACGTCATTGTATTTTATTTTTTGTTACGGTTTTTGATATTCGCGTCGCGTCCTCCCTTTGTAAACGTACCTTATTGCGGTTACTGAACAGTCTGTTTTGTTTGTGCCGAGAATCAATTCTAAAGTTGAATCAAGTGACAATATTTATTCAACACGCTATATGGCTATTGAGGATGTTTATAAATATAAATATTGGCACCCTCTCTTGTTCTGTTTGTGTGGTGGACGGATCATACTGTAACTGATTAAGCCTTTTATTGTGGTTTATAAAGTGATCACTTTTAATTACTGTGTATTTACAGTAAATACAC
>JAQMYJ010000012.1:2664618-2680762 GCA_030014305.1 Clarias laeviceps | reverse complement strand
ATGGTGCTGTATTAAGTGGTCTTGTGCCGCAATACCTGAGTGAACTGCCAGTGTCTTACGATCTGCTATCCCTACTTCGATCAAAGGATGCAGGCTGATTGTCAGTACCACATATTATGAGAACTACAGCAGGGGGGCAGCAGGGTTACTGTGACCATACCTAATTGTTATCTCTTCTCTTCTCTTCTCTCTGTCGAGCTATACATATCACTCCTGAGCTGCCAGTGATTCAGGCCCCTTCTGCTCTCTGGACCGGTCTGACTTGTCCTGGTGCCCTACTTCTGGTTGAAGATGTTGTCACATGAATGCCCAGTGTGGTCTGTTTGGGATGTGTGTGGTGAATAGTGACAGTTCCACTTGCTGTCCAGTTGCTCAATAGTTCAGGACCCGAGTTTCCTGCAGTCTACCTGAGCCTCCAATAATGAACTGAACTTAATATTAACTTAAAGACATCAACTTTTATATTGAACGTCCAGCCCCCTAACACACAGTATGACTACAGATCAATCCCTGCTATCCATTTTCACCCAAATGAGGAAGGGTTCCCTGTTGAGTGTGGTTCCTCTCAAGGTTTGGGTACTGGGTGTTTTTAGCTTTGTAGGCAGTGTTTTAAGTGCAGGAAGCAGAGAAAAGGGTGGTATGGGAGAACTTGGGAGGGTTGAAAATGAGATGTGCTGCATTCTAAATCAGTTGATGGATGGATGGTGGACAGAGACAGACCTGCCAGACGTGAGTTGCAGTTGTCCAGACTTAATAAGGACTAAACAACCATGTGAGTAGCCTGTGTAAAAAGAAATGGGCAGATTCTTCTGATGTCGTAAAGAAGAAATTGACAAGACCAAGTAAGGTTGCCAATGTGTGGCAAAAATGACAGCTGATTGTCCAGAGTTACCCCAAAATTGCTGGCAGTGACTAAGGGAGTGATCCAAATGTTATCAAGGGGGATCATCCAAGGTCTTGACAGGGGGATGAATCACCTGGGATAAACAACAAGTTTTACTGAGATTAAGTTTCAGCTAATGAGCTGTCATCCAGGATGAGATGTCTACCAGACATACTGTGATCCTGGTGGAAACCTGTGTGTCTGAGGGAGGAAAGGAGAGAATAAGTGTCTTCTGCATAACAATGGTATGAAAAGCCATGCAGGGATATAACCTTCCCAACAGATACATAGAGTGAACGGAAGAGGACCAAGTACTGAGGCTTGTGGGACAACTGTATAGCAGTTGTAGACCACCTCCATGTCACTTCATACAACCTATATTCTGGACATTTGATTGTAAATGGTGCATTTAGTAATTTTTAAAAAAAAGAGAAGAAGTCATAAAAAACTATAGTTGCTTATATTATTTTATTTTATACATATACATACATTTATACATAAATCTATGATCTCTAATTGTTTATCATCCGGAACAGGAGAAAAATAGGTATTTTCATTTATCATTAATATTTTGAGTTATCCCAGGAGTGACGTTATTGATGATGGACCGGTCACACCTGCTCTCTCAGAACAGCCTGTGACTGGAGAGAGCCAGGTACAGTGGTGTGAAAAAGTGTTTGCCCCTTACTGATTTCTTATTATTTTGCATGTTTGTCACACTTTAATGTTTCAGATCATCAAACAAATTTAAATATTAGTCAAAGATAAGACAAGTAAATACATCATTCAGTTTTTAAATTAAAGTTTTTATTTTAAGAGAAAACAAAGTCCAAAACTACATAGACCTGCATGGAAAAGTGTTTGTCCCCTAAACAACTGCAATCAAGCGTTTTCGATAACTTGCAGTGACTTGCAGCACTGTAGATCAATTTTGGCCCACTCATCTTTGCAGAATTGTTGTAATTCAGTCACATTGGAGGGTTTTTGAGCATGAACCGCCTTTTTAAGGTCATGTCACAGCATCTCAATTGGATTCAGGTCAGGACGTTGACTAGGCCACTCCAAAGTCTTCATTTTGTTTTTCTTCAGCAATTCAGAAGTGAACTTGGGTTCTGCAGCAGGGCAATGATCCAAAGCACACCACCAAGTTCACTTCTGAATTGCTGAAGAAAAACAAAATGAACTTCAGCTTGAGGACATAAACAGATGGCCGGACATTCTCCTTCAGGATATTTTTGTACACAGCAGAATTTATGGTTCCATTTATCACAGCAAGTCTTCCAGGTCCCGAAGCAGCAAAACAGCCTCAGACCATCACACTACCACCACCATATTTAACTGTAGGTATGATGTTCGTTTTCTGAAATGTGGTGTTACTTTTACGCCACACATAATGGGACACACACCTTCCAAAAAGTTTCACTTTTGTCTCGTCGGTCCTCAGAGTATTTTCCCAAAAGTCTTGGGGATCATAAAGATGTTTATCATCAAAACTGAGATGATCCTTTATGTTCCTTTTTGCTCAGCAGTGGTTTCCATCTTGGAACTCTGCCATGCAAACCATTTTTGACCAGTCTCTTTCTTATGGTAGAGTCATTCACTCCTCACACACTCACCTTAACTGAGGCAAGTGAGGCCTGCAGTTCTTTGGATGTTGTTGTGGGGTCTTTTGTGACCTCTTCGATGAGCATGTATTTACCTGTTGATGATTTTGATGTATATTTGGGGTTTTATGAACGCACATGTTTGTTTCATGTTTCCGCCTACGCCAAAGTTGACTGTGGGTTTTTCCGTGTTAATAAGTGTTTTCTTATATAATTTTTTGGTGGATTGAGTCTGCGGAAATGTAATTGATTGCAGTAAATGTGAGAAATTTCTTTTAATGTCAGAATGCATGTTTATAGACAAACCTGGTGTTCCTAGTCCATTTGTGGTGCTGAGTGAAATCCGCTACACACATTTAGTTGAAAACCTTCTCATTCTCAGGACAGGTTGAAGCTTTGGTAACTAAAATAAATGCTCTTGTCTGCTCAGGACGAGTTATCCCTTTAGTGGTCTTATATTTTTAATGAACAGTGCAGTGCATTTCCTTGCGGGTCTCACAGGACTTGTTATTACAAGTGTACTGTAGTGCTGAGTGTTTATCACTTCCTGTATAAAGGATTAAGAGACATATATCAGTGTGAAATATAACTGATGGTTTTCTTCTGTTCTTATATTAAAGTGATTCAGCTTCATGAGTGTGACCATGTTTAAAACAAACACACAAGACTTGTACACATTCCTATTTAATTGTCCAGATCAGCCTCTTTCTCTGGACTGTACTGAGATCTCTGTGATCATCATGAGACAGGTAACACAACTGAGCCTTCTGATCCTGAGGAGCCTGCAGGACCTGGGCTCCTCTGGATTATAATTACAATCCTGCTATGTGTGTATTCAGTCTCTGTTCTTATTAACATCATCTGCATGTGTGT
Organism: Clarias laeviceps; assembly: GCA_030014305.1. Lineage (NCBI taxonomy): Eukaryota > Metazoa > Chordata > Actinopteri > Siluriformes > Clariidae > Clarias > Clarias laeviceps. The sequence goes on along the minus strand of JAQMYJ010000012.1, from coordinate 2,677,402 downwards.
GTTCTGTTCCAGGAACCCAGGTGAAAACTTTAACCCCATTCACCATCACTGTGTAGATCCACTTTCTTTATTTATCCTCATTCCTGGTTTACAGCAACACTAAGACCAGTAGGCATGTATAAAACTGTTTGTGTGTGGCAGTTATAGCATTGAATTTAATTAAATTTAATTGAAATTAAATTTTGAATTGAATTCTGTTTTTCTTTTAGATGTGTGTTTTAGCAGCAGCGACAGAAGCAGGAGTGAGAAGGTACCCGACACACACTCCTGATTAATCCTAGTTAAGTCAGTAATGTGTCTCATTATTAAAACAATCTCTCTGTCTGTCTCTCTACAGGAAGTCGCCCTGCAACACACTGCTGATTTGACCCGTGTGACTTTCACAAGAGTCTCCTGATGGCTATTTAAATATTTAACATCACAAATAATCACCATCAGCAGAGAAGCTGTGAACTGATCTACACCTGAGCACAACATTAGTACACTGACTTTTAATGAGCTTCATTAAATTGATGATTTAATCTTAAAGTTGTGGTCACTTTTTGTTTAAAACAGAATAGGAATGCTGTTAAAGCTGTCTGTAAAGATGTGACCTCATGTTTCCTCTAAACAATGTGTGATGCTCCTGTGAAGAGTGTATGAATAGTCCTCACCATCTCACCGAGAGGAACTGAAAGTTTGTCTGTGTATGACTTATTTTTGCTCCTAAAAATAAATGTAATATGTCTTGTTTCTAATGTTCTTTAACACGTTTGTGTAATCTATACATATAATAAAATGGTAAAGTGGGCGTGTTGTAAAAAATAATATGGGGAGACGTAAGACAATAGAACACATCAAGATGTTTTTTGAAATTTCTGTCTGTATGTTTATTTGTTCACGCATCATGTAAAAACAATTTTTTTTAAATAGTTTTTTCAAAAAATTTTTTTTTCACCTATTTATTTATTTTTTACTAATATTAATGGGTTTTCGCAGGTGTATTGCGGCCCACAGGAAGTGAAGATATGCTTATTTAAAATTTTAATGAAAAACGCTCTTATCATAAAAAAATCATCTCAAAATTCAACAGATGGTGCTGTACATTTATAAAAACACCATCTGTTGAGTGTGCAGTTAAATTCCACACAAACAAATTAGCAGGCACAGAAAGTTTAAATAATGAATGGATTGATTGAAATGTTGTTCTATTGGTTGTATAGAAAGTTATGTACAAGTAAAGTTATGTACAAGTAATGGTGTATATACAAAATATATTACAAAAAGTTATTACAAAAATCATTTCAATACCATGTGACCGTAATTAATAAAAATGCATTTGTTGTTTTTTATTCTGAATAAAAAACTTAAAGCCTTAATCTACATTTAGCATGGCTTAATATGGCATGTGCAACTTTTCTTTGAAAGCTGTTTCCAACAGTTTGGGGAAGTGGCATTAACACAGAAGCTACAAATTGTAAAGTCTATTCCTCAGTGTGTCACCGCTCCGTCATGAACTGAGGTATGAAAATATCTCTATTTTATTCACGCTTAAGTGTTTTATACAGTATCTCATGTGTATAACATTGTTTTTTAAATGGTTGTGCATATTTCTGTTTGTGGATTATAGAGTTTAGGAGTTTAGAGCGGCATTTACAGTATTTAAACAGATGAGACGCTAAGCTTAAACTTTAGTGTACACACACAGTTCAGAAAGCTTGTGTTATAACATTTCTGTTTAAAAGCTTTAACTGGCAAATTTGAATACATGTATTATTATTCCGATCTTGACATTAGATTCCTTTAGAAATGTTTAATAAAAATACTAATAATTAAATTGAGTCTGTGCTGTTGGAGTCAAGACAACACAAAGTCTAAAAGTGAAGAATTCACATCGAAATCTAAACACTTCATCCACTTGAACAGAAAAGTATTATGAACTGTTTATTTATATGTTTATCATTCTTGAATGTTGTCAGTTTACAAAAGGAAAAGAGAGTGAAAGATAGAGGAGAATAATAAGTCAAGAAAATAGCTAAGAAAATATGTTTATTAGAACAGTTGTAGAGGAATCTGATGCTTTAATGCATTATTCGAAAATATAAGAGAATGTAACAACTGCCTTGTAGAGAATTATTAGCCATAACATTAAAAACACGTCCAGGTGAAGTGAGTAACATTGCTTATCTGGTTTTAGCTCCACCTGTTGGGGATGGGATATATTACACAGTAAGTGAACAGTCAGTTCTCAAAGTTGATGTGTTGGAAGAAGGTAAAATGGTGTGTAAGGGTCTGAAAGACTCTGATGTGGGCTAGATTGTGATGCCTAGACAACTGGGTCAGAGTAACTCCGAAACAGCAGGTGTTGTGGGGTGTTCCCTGTATGCAGGGGTTATTAATTACCAGGTGACCAGGTGACAGAGTCATGTGCTCCCAGGGCTCACTGATGCATGTGTGAAGGATAGTCTGTCTGATTTTGACAAAAAGCCCATCTGCTGATTAGTGATGTTTATTTATTTCTGTTAACAATATTTTCAATAAGAATTTTAAATTATTAGACACTGTGCAACTATGGACATCTTATTGGACCTGAAACTAAATGTTACAGTATATAACATAGATAGAGTGTTATAAATAAAAATATGCTAATTTGTTAGAGATAAACACTAATAAGCGCACTGTTACTTGTTGATATTGAAATAAGTCTTTTTTGACAGCTGCCTTTTCTTGAATTTTTACATACCAGCTCCTCCAGACACTATCAGAGCATCATGACCTCTTATTTTTCTCTTCACATCATATTGGGTACTGTGTGTGTGAGTAAGTACCTTTATGTGGTAAATACATAAAACATAAGGCTTTTAACATAACAACATTGTCTAAATACAATAATCTGGATTTTAATTTTCCCAACTCAGGCATTTTCCTCCTATCTGTCGAAACTGCAGAGTTCAGTGTATCTGGCCCAGTGGGTTCTACAGCTGTCCTGCCATGTGACATGACGGGTATACAGACTATAATACGGTATATTAAGTGGGAAATCCAATCTAAAAGGGTGTTTCACCGAGCGGATGAGTACGTAAGTCACGGCGAGGGATATGAGGGCCGTGTGGACGTTTCCCAGGAGGAGCTGAGTAAGGAGAACTGTTCCTTGGTATTGCGTGATCTGAGACTTAATGATACAGGAGTCTACACCAGCTTCCTGCACGTGAGACCCACCAAGAAAGATGACTTTGTCAGGATAGAATTAATCAGCCGTGTTAACCTCTCAGTCTATGGTGAGTGAGTTAGTCTCAGGAAAACACACACTGAACATCACAGACACCAACCAACAAAGCAAACAAAGCCTTTAAGCTTCCTGCATAATCAAATCAATTTATTGCTAATTTAAGTATTTGTGGCAGTAAAACTAACTGTAAGACCATGTATGCCAACCAGAAGCCTGGAAAATGGCTATCTTGTCATATCTGAGACTGTGTTTGAGGGAGTCATATAAATCACGTTACAGCCCTCATACACCACCTACAGTGCTGTAAAAAAAGTATTTACTTTTTTGATTTTTTTTGCATATTTATTTCACTTAAATGGTTCAAATTATCAAAGAAGTTGTAATATTACACAAAAGATAGCCCACGTAAATACAAAATGCAGGTTTTAAAATAATGATTTAATTTGTTAAAAAAATGTCCAAACTTACCTGGCCCTATGTGAAAAAGTTTTCTAAATCAAGAATTAACTGTAATAAGGAAATTTTTGAAAAGCTGAGTTAAATTTCATGTGTCACAGACAGGCCTGATTACTGCCAGAGCTGTTGCACCAAGAAATCACTTAAAAAAAAAACTGTCTGACAAAGTGAATTATGCTAGAAGATCTCAAAAAGCAACATAATCTAAAGAAATTTAAGCGCGACGATGAGAAACAAGGAGGCAGACATGCATCAGTCGGGAAATGGACAAACCACAAGATTAGAATAAAAAGATGAGAAAAGCCCAGCTCAACCTCTGGGTTAATCTCTGAGTCTATAGTGAGTAAGTGAGTCTGAGTAGAACACACACTGACTATCACACACACCAGAGAGAAAAGCTGGAAATAAGGAATGTTTGTAAAGGCACCAAGTTTACTGTGTAACCAAAACAATTCTTTTGAACCAATTAAATGAAAATGTCAGTGGTTTTAATCCTAATAGATAAAACGTCTGCACTAAACAACGATTTACAAATCTCTCAGTGTTAGAACACTATGTATAATATAACAATAATATAAATATGTTGTGAAGAGTGCACTCCACAATTCCAAAATGGTGCCCCTGTAAAGTTTTGTTAATAGGTTTTGGAAAATATTTTACATTTTTGCGAAATAGCTTCATTGTACACTAAAAAAAAGAAAGAAAATTTTCCTTGAAATGCATTAATTCAGATGAAATCATGTCCCTCATGAAGAAATAATTATTTTTAACAGAAACACATGTACCACAATTATTGACGCCCCTAAAAATGACAGTGAACCCAATGTAACCGAAGCATGTTTCCCATTTAAAATGTAGAAGTTTGAGTCGATTGGAGTGTGTAGGAATCTTCAAGCTGTTATCCACAACTTCCAAATTAATTCGGATACTAATATGAGGTGACAGAGTGGCCCGAACTCATTTAGTCATCCATCAGGTCAACATGAAATACTGTAAAACTTTGAGATACTGGATTTTTAATTGTAAGTCATTATTATCAAAATTAATACAATTGCTTAAAATATTTCACTTGTGTAATCAGTACAGAATATGAGTTTCACTTATTGAACAAAATTACAAGAAACAATTTTACATTTTTTAGCTGCACATTATACCAGTGACCCCAGCAGTGTGAAATGTAGCTGATTGGTTTCTCCTGTTCTCATAAAAAATTATTCAGCTTCATAAACATTTATATTTATGATGCATGTGATGCATACCATTTAGAATATTCATACTTGGAGTGTTGTGCTGATCTGGACATTATTTAATCTCTTGATTCAGTTTCTTTAAGGTTTATTTATTTTGTCCAATAATACATCAAAGTGGAACGCTACATTACAGCTGAATGAGTTTCTAGTTTCAAGGAGAGGTTCATTTATTCAGAAGATATTCTCCTCTCAGATAATTAGATCGATATGGCAGGGTTAAGAACTTAAACAAACCCAATGTTTCATAATCTATATTGTTGTGGATTTAGAAGTTGTATAAATACTGAATCAGCTGTGTGGTAATATCAGTTCAGCGGGGAGGAGAAAAATGTCTGAAATAGTGACTCAAGTGTCTGAATGTATTATTCAATGTTTTCCAGATGATCAGAATCATAAGGCTGATGGTTCGGACACACAGCAGTCTACTGCTCCTATTATGGAAGTTTTCTGTGTCAAAATTTAAATGTAATATTAAAATATAAATTTGAAATTACTTTTCCAACTTGTACATCCAACTTTGGTCTCAGAATTTAAATTAAAATCTAACTATTCTATTTACATTAGCAATTTGATGTGTTATTGAGATTTCATTTCATGAGTACATTTATTTCAAGGAAATTAAATTTTTTCAAATTGAATTATGTTGCTCTGGTTATGTGCTTATGCTGTCAAAATTATAAATAAAATGTTATTCACCTTATATGAACCTGCACCTACTGCACCTTTTTATTTTAATGTCTAAACTCGCTACCTACATGCATGTACATGTATAAGTCAATTTTAAAAGAGAAATCAGAAAAAGTGAAGAAGAAAAGCGCATGAAGTGATGCACCCATCATGCATGTGTACACTGTACAAGCCTCTGGAGGCAGTCTAGGCTCAGCAAAGTAATGTCAGCTAATGACCTGAATGTACTGAATAACCAGGTTATCACATATATGGAGTTTTGCATGTGTAGTGTCCAAGTACCTACAGGTAGTAACTGTCCTGCCATAGTGGCCCTCATGAATAATATAATATACATTCAATTCAATTAAATTTTATTTGTATAGTGCTTTTAACAATTGACATTGTCCCAAAGCAGCTTTACACAATCAAAATAATTATTTAAGTTTGTATGAAATGTGAATTTGTATAAATCAAAATGATAAGACTGTTCCTGATGAGCAAGCTGAGGACGACGGCAACAGTGGCAATGAAAAACTTCCTGAGATGGTAATTGGAAGAAACCCTGAGTCAAACCAGACTCAACAGGAAACCCATCCTCATTTGGGTGATATCAGGGATTTGGAGAGAGAGAGAGAGAGAGAGAGCAGAAGAGTAGGAGAGAGTTAGGTAGGGTCACCAGAGTTGGGTATGACTTTTGTACTATGTAACGCTATGTAATGCGTTACTGGAATCTAATTTCTTTTCCTGATAACGCAGTAATGTAACGCATTACATTTTAAATGCATGCAATTTGATTACAGTTACCAACATCAATAACATTACATACTAGCATTACAAATGTAGTGTTTAAAAATTAATCAAAATGTATTTAAAAATCACATTTTGCACAGCAGCATCAGTTTACGAGCATGAGCTTTGATCAATCGTCAGAGAGCTTTGTAGTTTTACATGTGATGTTGTAACGGGTTCACTCTTTGGGCATGGGTGGCATCAAAGACACACGGACACGAGGCGAAGGCTTATAGGAAAAGGGGTGATTTTATTTTAAGAAAAATGGGGAAAGAGAGGGTTTAGGGAGGGAGGAACGGGAAAAAGTTGAGCATTTTTAATGTGGAGAAAGCTAGAGATCCATTAACATTAATTATTGCTAGCAGGCCCTACCTGGCGGCCTCGTCCCTTCACGCACCTGAAGAATGGGGGGAACCCTATGTATGGAGCCTACGGAGTGAGCGAGGAGCGACTACAGGTTGAGGCGGACGCTCATCACAGACGCATCCCGTGACAGATGTTTTTTAAAGTAACTTAAGCAATGTAATTAGTAATCTGATTACTTTTTACATGTAATAATCAGTAATGTAACCAATTTTAAAGTAGTAATTAGTAATTTGCTTCAATGTGCTTCAAATGAAAGGCTGGGATCTATAATCACACCGAGGTCTTTCACTATTGCACTTGATGGAACAGAAAGTCTGAGACATATAACTGTGTCATCAGCATGACAATGGAAACTAATTCCATGCTTGCGAAATATGTTGCCCAGACGAAGCATGTAAAGAGAAAAAAGCAGTGGGCCTAAAACTGAACCCTGTGGAACACCAGATTCCACTTGAGAACATGCAGAATGGTCACCATTTACTGTAAATCTACAAACTGATAATAATCAGACAAATAATATCTGAGCCACAAGAGGGCCATTCCCTGAATTCCTACTACATTTTCTAATCTATGAAGAAGAATACTATGATCAATAGTGTCAAAAGCTGCACTGAGGTCGAGTAACACAAGCATAGTGACGCAACCCTGATGTGATCAAAAAACTTGCTTCTAGCTACATGCGGCCCTGAGACTAAAATTAATTGGACAGCTGACGAGGGTCGAGGTCAGGTTTCTTAATTAGCGGTTTAATAACTGCTAATTTAAAAGATTTTGGAACATATTGCTGCTCAACAGGGGTTCCGTTATTGCTGGTGCTATCTGCTTGAGAAAATTTGTCTACTGTAATATTCAGGTTGATGATTCATTCTCTTCAAGGGGAATAAAGTATTCTAGGTTTTTATGTGGTGTGGTTAGTTTATAATCTGCGTCAGATTGGTTTCAAAGTCTGAATTTTTTTGCCTAATATTTACTTTATTTGAATTATTGAACTTTTTTGTTGAATAATTGAACTTTTTGTTATTAAAAAAGTTCATGCAGTCTTCACTACTGTATGTTGTTGTTGTGGAGATTTCTGCAGTGGTCTTATTTCTAGTTAATTTTGCTACAGTATTAAATAAAAAATTTAATTATTTTAGTTATTTTTTATAAAAGTGGAAAGATACAATGATCTAGCATCACTGAGAGCTTTTTTTTTATAATTCAGGATGCTCTCCTTCCATACTATTTGGAATACTAGCAATTTAGTTTGATGCCATTTGCATTTGAATTTTCGAGCGGTTTGTTTTAAAGTGCATGCGTGATCATTATACCAAGGAGCAAATTTCTTATCTATAATCATTTTCCTTTTAACTGGAGTTACATTATCTAAGGTATAACGAAATGTCGACTCTAAATATTCAGTCGCCTGATCGAATTCTGTGGAGTCAGATGGTAATCCAATCAAAGATAAATCTGGGAGAATATTAATAAAACTCTGTGTTGTAGTTGATGTGAATGTACTTTTAATGCGGCAGCGTGGTGCTGTGCGTACGTTATTACCATGACACACTTTAATTGAGACAAGATAGTGATCTGAGATAATTTCAGACTGTGGAATTGTGATTATATTTCTTATCCTTAATTCAAAGGAATTAAATCTATTAAATCAAGTGTGACTTGCTTTATAAGTGGGTCCTACTACTGTTGTGCCAAATTTTTATCAGATCTCACCTGAGTTGAAACAAAACCAAACAACGTTTAAGTAGAGAAAAAGCAAATAAGTTTATTGAAGACAAATGTAGACAGACAGCTCTGAACCGGTCAGAAAGACAGACATCCCACAAAGCTCTAACTACAGGGTCCTCGAAGTCCATAACTTCCCTATTTTACATGGGTTTATATACCTGACAAGTGCTTCATCGCTCCTCCTTATTTCTCCTTAATATTCAATAGGTATATGTTAATATGTTGGGCTCAGTGGTGTGGTAACTCCTAATTCCATACTTTCCCCTTTTATCTCATCTTTTACTTATTACTTATTCATATCTGAGTTGGTTTTATTGGGCCTTTAAAAAAAGGAAAAAGGAGAACTACATTTTTGAAGAGTTTGGCTTGCTCCTTTTTTTTTAAACAGAATATCGACCAATAATGCTGACAGCTTAATCTTTTCATCACGGAAAGTTTTGAGATTTTTGAACATTGAAGCATTGAAGATGCGTGATAATCTTATTCTTATTTTCCTATTCCTTTCCCAACAGTCGTGTCTCAACTGTCCTTAGTATGCCTAAAGTTAATGAAATGATTTATACATTTTTATTTTTATTATACTTTTTTCTTTTATGATCTCATCTCAAGATTACATGTCATATAATAATTAATAATTATGAACTTAATTATGGTTAGGGACAATTTGATTAATTTTGTTAAAGCTTGATTACATTCGATTATTTTAACGATGATGATGATGATGATTATTATTATTATTTTTATTTTTATTTTTTTCCTGATTTACAAGACGGATCATTAAAATTTTGATTCATGAGATAATTCTATTTTAAAATATTAATTTGATCATTAACTTATATGATTTTAAACATTTATGTTTTATAGTATACGTATACCTTATGGATTAGTAATTATAGTTACAGTATATTAATTAAATTAATATTCGAAAGAAATCACAACCTTCATTAATTAAATTTGGTTATGTGGTGTAATACAGAGTGATAAGTGTTAGTTGTAGTAGTAAAGGACAGACATGGATATGATTATTGGTTATTGATCCCTTTGTTCTCAGCTTTAAAAAAAAGGGATGTCTAGCCATCTGTGCTCTGTGTCCAGAAAAAATGGAACTGAAAGTTATTTCTATAACTTTTCCGAAGTGTCTCTGTTAGTCTTAGTTTGTTAAAGCCTTGGCAAGGTACTTTCTGCACTTTTCAATTACACTCTGTCTATTTTAAGTTCTTTATTTCTTGCTTTCTATGTGGCTCATCCTTTGGTTACGTTCTTGTAGAGTTTTCTACAGTTTTCTACTTGGGTTGGAAACGGGGTATAATAAAATAAAACAAGATAAAATTAGTACATATGATTAGTATATTGTTAGTTTAGGTTATAATATTACTATTGAAGTTGTTTGAAGAGTTTGTCTTTGCCTCTTGCATGTGTATCCCTTTACTTCCCTAAATTGGGTGTCTGCATGGCCTGTGTTTTTCTCTGATGCAACAGAAGAACAGAGAGTCAGCTCTTTCACAGAGGCCTTCTGGGTATTAGATATTAAACACTGGATTGCTTTTAGAGCTAATTTACTGATATATAATTGAAATGCAATATAATTTTCCACACTACACACTGATTTACTCCTACTGAGTCCAGTATGGACATAAAAGCTGTTCTCAGAAGGTCTTCTGGATTCTCTAAATATTTTCAGAGATTCTAATATTAAATTCTAATATTAAAGTTTCCAGCAATTTACGCTTTGTCTACAGAAACAACCAGAGGAAATCTGCAAATTCAAAGAAAAATTCAGAGTACGGCCCTGGGGGTCTGTAAATGATAATTAGTGGGGTTGACTGAGCTGACGTCATATTTGTAGCTACACTTGTTACAGTATGTTACTATAGAGAACCTCAAATGCAGTACATTTTTGTCTTTGTTTTTGTACGATTATCATTGTTAATAACTGCGATGCCTCCCCCTCTACCGGTTAGCCGAGGCTGGTGTATGTAGCTGTATCCAGGACGACTAGCTTCATTTAAAGCTACATAATCGTTCTCTTTAAATCAGGTTTGTGTTAAACAAAGTATGTTAAACTCCTGATTTGTGATAGTTTCATTAACAATAACTTCTTTAGATGTGAGAAAGTTAATATTGACTGTAACAGTCCTAAGGTAACTTCAGATCAGAAGTGCTGGCTGTGTATTCAGTGTGCTTTCATTTTTTGGTCTTAATATTAATACAAATACTAAAACAGACTTTCTGGGTCTTTGTAAATTTGTATTTAGCTCAAGGAACAGACACAGTCTCAATATAGTGAACCCTGAGGGGCGACTTTATGCAGCTAGCAGACGGTTTGTTTAGCCTGTTTGGAGGACATAAGGTGAGTAGTAGAACAAACACATCAAGATGGTTTTTGGATTTTTTGTCTGTCTGTTTGTGCATGCATCACAGAAAAAAAAACTAATTTTATTGGGGTTTTCACAGGTGTATTTGGCCAAGCTTGAGGTAACATACAGTATAGCCCTTGTTTCGACCCCAAATTCTGCAGATGGCTTTGTAGATTTTTAAAAACGCGCTTATGAGTGTGCAATTAATTTTCATGCGAACTAAGTCGCGGGCACATCTAGATTAGCAATATGAAGTCTATATATACTGTATAAAATACAGGCATATCAAAAATATGAAGATGGTAGAGATTTATTTTTGTGTTTTCTGAGGAACAAGCTACATCATTTTTTCCACAAATAACAAGATAAAGTAAAGGCATGACAGGATGGTATTATAAGTTGATTCAGTGAGGTATTAGAAAAATAACATTAGAAAAAAATTCTTATATTTGTAATTAATTAGTGTACAAACTTTCCACAAATCTCAAGTTTGATCTGTTGAACTTTATGTTTGGTGTCCTCTCCCCTCCCTCTTCACAGCTTCCCCTCCTCTTCATGCAAAAAAGGGGTCATTTTAATGGTTACTGTTTTGGGGTCAGGTGAAAACCTTAAACATTAAAATTTGTAATGTTGCACAAAGTTTATTTCTATATTCCCTTTTTACTATCCATGTCCATGTAAATGTTTTTCTTTTTTTTCTTTCTCCAGGCATGTTGTCCAGGTTTTGGTCAAAACATATTTATGTACAGCTGCCTGCTTTTGTGTGATAATTAAATTGACTTTTTCCAACTGCTATTATTGTTAATGATAAACTCGCATACATTTTTAGATCAAACATTGGAACATGAAAGAGGCATCCAGTAAGACAAGTTCATCACTAATAAGTATGAACTCCAGTCTAAAACTACTTTCAGATTTAAAAGGGAACTGTTTCAACCTTGGACATCGGATCACTTTGAGTCAAATTTTTTTTTTTTTTTTTACTAGGATCAGAAACAGTCAAAACTTTCCCAAGAAACAATATACTGTATGTCAAGGTAAACTAATTGTTTTGGCTGCTGCTTTATTACTATGAGCGTCTGACAACATGGAAAGGTTACCTGCAGATATACTGTAGAGTTAAACATACTCTGGTCTATCTATTCCATATTGTTTCACTTATAACATTTATGAGCCTCTCAGTGGTGAAAATTAGCTGTTTATACTGATGTACATGCTTGTCCTGTTGGATTATATTGCATAGACATTTTTTAAATGCTGGTTGTAGTGTTTAAACTTTATACTGGACAGATTACTAATTTGTTCTCCTGTAGTGGAAAAAACAGGACCCCAGTTGAAAATTGCTTGGGTTTCCAATCATATAAAATATGATTTTAAGTACTTTGGTGATCTATTTAAAGTATTGCTTAACATGCACACACACACACACACACACACTGACTACACAACCGATTGAGAAACAAACGGAGGATGAACTTAGAAATCTTAACCAAATCACTTGCTGTTGCAAGGAAAGAAAAAAAAACACAAGCTCTCGGCTCTCTGACCTTCCTCATTCCCCAAGCACTAGTGAAAAAAAACTTGGATGTTGACTTTACGACTGAGGCACGCGCACTGAGACAGAGCATGGCAGACAATTGGCCACAATTCCGCAGCGAGAGAGAGAGAAAGTGAAAAAACCCATTGGCTCGACAGAAAAAGTGTATATGGACTGGATTCAGAGTGGAAAAAACGGACTTATATACCGGACTTTAAACATTTTAAATGGAACTCCAAAGTGTTCAAAATTCAATAAATAAATAGGACATGATGAAATAAATAACTCTACGAATAAAATAAGACACAGATATGTAATATGAGAATGATATTGTGAAATAATGGAAAAAATTTGAAAAAAAGCTTATTATTGTGAAATATATTGCTCTCTGCTATATAAATTTACTTATTATTATGAAATAATATTT